>VZSF01010765.1:0-11481 GCA_013398295.1 Chionis minor
GACGGGGACGGGGTCGGGGACAGGGTCGAGGAGCCTCGGGCTGCGGGGCCCCGCTGGGGGCTGCGCGGGCCGGGCCGGGGTGGGTAGGGCGCCCCCGGACGCCGCTGCGCTGGGCGCCATTCTCGCAGGCCCCGGTGGCCCGGCTGGGCCGCGGGTGCCGCCTGGCCGCGGTCGGGGCCTGCAGCCGGGCTTCTCCTGCCCCGCACCCCCGGGAGGACGCCGTGCCCCAGGCTCTGCTGGCTGCCTCGAGTCCGGGAAGGAGCGGGTCTGGCTCCAGGAAGGAGCCCCTGTGTCCTGGCCGGGGTGACCGACCACAGGCCCTCTCGCCCCGGCTGGGTTGGCCACTGTGGCCTGCAGTCGCCTGCTTTGGCTCCGCCACTCCCCGACGCGGTGCTTAGCGTGGCCGAGGGCTCAGCCCGACCCCCTTCTCCTCACAGCCACGCCAACGCCCTGCTCCGAACCGAGGTGGAAATGTTTGAGAAATGGTACTGTAAGATGGAGCCGTGTGGCCCCTCGCTCCAGCTGCTGCCTGAGACGCACGATGCTCTGCTGGAGCTGACACAGGTACTGCTCCGGAGCCAGGATAGTGGCTGTGCGGCTGCAGGTACCAGGTTTTTGGGTCTGGCTGCTGCCTTACTGCACAGAGCCGTCACCCTTCCTCCATCCGCAGCCCCTCTGACCTCCCAGTCTCGGTGCTCGTCTGACAGGAGGGCAGCAGGCTGGGTCCCCGGTTTGATGTGGGATGAAGAAAGTTCCCCAGCAGCCCTCTGCACTTGGGGTTCACAGCGATGAGCCCTTAACCCAGACACTTGTGTGCAAAAAAGGTGCTGCTGGTCTTGTGGGTGTATGAGTTCAGGCTGCCTTGCTTTTCCTGCACTCTGTGTAAAGGCCAAGGGTGCCTTGGCTTTTCTCCTCCTCTAGCTGATGCTGTCTCTTCCCTTCCTGACCACACTGTGTCCTCCTGAACAGTGAGTGCCAGGGAGATCTAGAATGAGTTAACCCCTGCACAGCATAATTTGAAGCAGAAGTTAAACAACCTTCTGGAGGTCATCCTCCCCCTTTGCTCTGCCCTGGTGAGGGACATCTGGAGTGCTGTATCCAGTGCTGGGCTCCCCAGTTCAAGAGGGACAGGGAACTGCTGGAGAGGGGACAGCAAAGGGCTACAAAGATGATCAGGGGCTGGAACATCTTTCTTACAAGGAAAGGCTGAGGGAGTTGGGTCTTTTTAGTCTGGAGAAGAGCAGGCTGAGGGGGGATCTCATCAGTGCTTACAAATACCTCAAGGGAGGGTGCTAGGGCGAGGGGGCCAGTCTTTTTTCAGTGGTGCCCAGAGGTAACAGGCACAAACTTGACTGTAGGAAGTTCCATCTGAACATGAGGAGGAACTTCTTTCCTTTGAGGGTTGGCAGAGCACTGGAAGAGGCTGCCCAGAGAGGTGGGGGAGTCTCCAACTCTGGAGACATTCCAGACCCTTCTGGACACCACCCTGTGCAACCTGCTCTGGATGACCCTGCTCTGGCAGAGGGGTTGAACTCTATGATCTCCAGAGGTCCCTTCCAACCCCAGTGATTCTATGATTCTATGAAATAGGGAAGCTGGTGACAAGAAAGTGGAAGACTTGCCCAAGGCCATGCCAGGTCTGTGACAGGACGCTCTGTTCCTCTCCTCCACCCTGGGGAAGTCCACGCGGGCTCAGACCTGCGTGCCTCCATGCTCGGGTAGCTCCACTGAGTGCATGTTGCTCTCTTCCTTCTCACTGGAGCCGTGAACAGGCTTTTGGAGTGGATTTTTACCTTTTGGCCCGAACATCACCTTTTGACCAGAGAAACAGCTCTAGACCCTTTGTGGTGGAGGTCCTTTCAGCCAGCGTCCTGCGCTGGGTTTTAGTGTCTGCGTGAGTCCAAAGTAGTCGCCTTCTGGTTAGTCCCAGCCTGAGCCCTTAAAAGCTTTGCCTTTGGCCAGGTGGGCATTTGCCCTCTGCAAAGCAGTGCCTGCCTCACTGTGTCCCCACAGCACTGGGAATTGCTCCCGAGTGGTGTCAGTTCTTCCAAGAGCACACTCCAGCCTGCCCATGCTGCAGTAAGCTCAGCTCTGTAGGGCATCTGACCTAGGCAGTGGTAGGAGACCCCATCTGTCCTACACAACAATTAGCATCAGTGCTACAAAGAGGTGTTTTACCTGCCCATGTGAAGCTGTCATGTTGGCTTTAACCTCTAGCCCTGGATTTGCCTGTTGAATTGAACTGCAAGCGCTTGTGTAGGAGGGTTTTGACGGTGGATGAGAGGACAGATGGGGTCAGCCCAGGTGTGGCCCTGAGTTACCTCTGCTCTGGAGAGGCCTCTGTGTCCTTGTTGTAAGCTGGAATCCTGCTAACGTGACTGTTGAGATTATTTTCTTTTTGAATATAGGAAAGTTGCCGCATCAGTTGGCGAGTGCTGGCTTTCTAATGGCATCTGCATTGTTCCTTGGTTGTTGCAGACACGTGGCAGGTACAAATCCAAGTTGCATGGGGCGACGGACTATTTCGTAGGCCTGGCAGTGGGGCAGAAATGTGAGTTGGCTGAGCGGGAGCTGACTGAGATGAAGGATGAGATTCAGAGGATAAAGGAAGACTCAGAGCAGACCTTGCAGAACCTTGAGGTATGGCTCTCCAGGACCCTTACAATCATCAAGGTGTCAAACCGTCTTGTTACTTTCTGATATGCCATGCCTCAGGCAGTGAGACAGACTTGCTTGGTGAGGGCTGTTCGTAGCAGAGCATTGCTGTGAGTGGTCAACTCAGAGAGAGGGAGCCAGAACTGTCCTCTCACCTCACCCCTTTCTGTACACCAACAGATCAGAGGTGCCCAGTCTCTAAAGACGGATGTTGTTATAGCAGGAACTAATAATAATACAGGTGAGGGGATGACTTTAGAGAAGCTCAGATCTGCTGTGTGAGATGAAGTCAATGCTTGAAAGAAAAAAACCTCCTGTTTGTCATCTTCTTGAAGGTGTGCCAGGCATATTTTTCATTCTAGCAGTTCCCAGAATCTTCCTGATTTGGCTGGGCTCCATGCAGTCCTCTCCAGGGTCTGCCTTTCTGCTGTTTCTGGGATTTCTTCAGAGCAGGCTCCAGTTCTCCAAGACTGTGTTCCTGCTGCAGGCTCCTTGTGGCTGTATCACCATTTCTCTATGCCCTGTGCTGGCTGCCAAGACCTCCTCCTCACCAAGATGCTCAGCAGTTTTTGGGGAAGAAGAGATCTCCATTTGGTTCAGACCACTGATGCTGCCTGCAGCGGCCAGGAGGGGTGAAGCAGGCAGCCTGTCCCTCTGTGTAGCCACAGGCCATAGCAGTAAACACAGGGTGGTAATTTGTCTTGTGTTGGCTTTGTGAGACTGGCAATGTTTGTAGACCAGAGTGGAGTGACAGATGTTGAAGTTCAGGCACGTGATTTTTTTTTCTTGTTCTTTTTAAGTCAGGGAAGCAGCAGTGCAGCGTGAGCCTGCACCACCTGCCCTGAGCTGCGCAGGGTGCTCTCACAGGAGAAATGCTGGTAAAACCAGCAAAGGACCGTGCCTGATCCTTTACAGTGTTCTCTGTTCCTAAAGCTATTTGAATAAAGGAAGTTAGCACCGCTTGGCTGTTATGTGACTTTATTTCTACAGGCAGTCATAGAAGAAGCAGATGTTTGGTGGACTGATGTTAAGAAAGCAGTGAGTGACTTTGAGAAAGATGTCATCAGCACCATCTCCAGCAAGAAAGGGAGCATCATAGCTTCTGAGAAGCTGCTGAGATACATGGAGGAGAAGAACCGCCAGAGGGTCAGTCCATCATGGCAAATGTCGAGGGTGGTCGGTGATCTGACAAGTACATTGGTTAGGGAAAATCCTAGTTCCCATACTCCTGTGTGGCTTGCAGCACGTTTTCAGATTGTCTTAGCAGGTCTCTTTGGACAGCCTGTGTCCCACTTGTCAGTCTGTGACTAGCCCAGGTGCTTATCAGGCTGCTGAGCCACAGCACAGCTAATACAGGGCTCTTAGCGGAGCCTGCGAAAGTGCATGGCCATGCCCCCACTTTTGGGGCAGGGTGATGCTGAGCAGTGTTTCTTGCTGGGTTTCTTGTTTCCTTTCTAAGCCAGCAGCGAAGGCCACATTGCGGGTGAGGTGATTGGGAACCACACCAGAAGGAGAGGGGTCTGTGTGCTCTTTCTCCTCCCAGGCTCTGCTATTCCATTGCTGTCTTTCTTTAGGATCTGCTGAGAGAGAAGTTGCATTTGAAAAATTCTTTGCTCAAGGGTTACAAGAAGAAGCTGCAGCAGCAGCTCAGGCAGGTACGTGCGGCAGTTGAGGAGAAGCAGAGACTAGATGGGCCCTTGAGGAATGAAAGGAGTACACCCCAGTACAGACACAGGGCCTGCTCTGTGTAAAGATGTAGGGCCCTCCTCCTCCTCCCCTTCCTCCTTTGCTCCTGGCCTTGCTGCCTTTGTCAGAAGGCATTGTCTTCAGCCCAAGTTCAGACCTGGCACATGTCTGCATGCATGGGATGAGACCAGAAGTCTCACAGAGTGGAAGCTGGCAGATCTCTTTGTGCCCTTGGTGTCCTGAAAGAGATGTGTGGTGGATCAGATCAGTTCCCTGGGGACTGGCTGCTGCTGGCATGGCAGAAGCTTAACCAGAGGGGATGTGTCTGCACTGCTTGGACCTTCTAAGCTAGGACACAGAGCAGAGGCTCAGTGGTACGCTGTGTCTCACATTTCTCCCCAAGCCCCAGCTTTGCAGCCAGGCTGAAGATGCTGTTCTTGAGATCTGGTTTCCCCACACAGCAAAGCTCTCTCACTCGGGATGCAGCTTTGGTCAGCAACCTACAGCTCTGCTTCCTTGGGGTTTGCAGAAGGAGCAGGTGGGAGAGACACTCTGTGAAGTCCGTTTGCAGCAGCTACAGGTTAGAAATGCCCAGTACCAGGAGAAGATTGATGAGAAGAACCATGAGCTGCTGCAACTAAAACTGACCTCAGGGAAGACTGTGCAAGTCCTCAACTTCTATAAAGTGAGTGAAGCTTCCAGGACCTCTGTTTTGGCTTTCTTCTGTTTCTAAAGGTCACACACGAGCTGATTAACAGCTCTTGCATCCTTCCCTTTCTCAGTCAGATGATGTCGAATGCCTCTCTGCCTTCCCACGGACTTAGCAGAGGTTGGGAGGTTTGCCTGTCACACCAAACGCAGCCCTCATTCATGTTTGGCTGCAGCCTGACACTGGAGTTTATGCTTTGCAGCATCTTTATTTTACACCCCAGGGGGAAATTCTAGTAGGAAAGAGCTTTGGTGCTGACTTGCCTGGGAAAATACATTTTTTACGTAACCGGTGACATTTGAAAAGATGTCATGAGCTGCAGCCGTCTCTAAGAGTCTCTGCCCTTGTCAGTGAGAAGTGCTTCTCAGCTGGGTGTATTTGCTTCTCTCTGATCAGCCATTCTGTCTGGGTCAGTCCTAAACCCCAGCTGCTGTGCCATGGGCTGTGCTGCAGTATGACACACAGGACATAAATGAAGCAGTAGCTGCGTGACCAGGGCATGACGCTGCCTTCTGCAGGGGACAGGCGGTGCCGCAGAGCTGCCTTGGGAGCAGAGCTCCCACACTGCCAGCTGAGACCAAGCTGGAGGAGGAGAGGGGTGGCTTTGCAGGTGGCTGGGAGCTGCTGCTGCATGAGCTGATGCCGTCCTGCCCTCCTGTTTCAGAGGAAGCTGCAGGACACCATGGAAATGTCCGCATCTCTCATGAAAGACATCTCACAGAGGAAGGAGCTGCTGGAGAAAATTGAAAGAGAAGCTACTGTGGTGGAGGAGGTAAGGGAGAGATTTGGGAAGCACTGAGACTTCACTTGGGAGGACTCTTTTGAGGTACTTTTTGTAGTATGCTGGATACCGATGCCCATTTGAGGCCTGGCACTGAGCTGGATACCTGTGTGCCTTTCTGGGTCTGAGCAAGTTCTGGGGCTCTTGCTGGTGCCAGTGAGCACAGGCAAGTTTGCAAAACAGGCTATGTTGTGAATTTTGGCCCTGGCTCCACAGGGACCTGCCACTGCCTTCTAGAACCTCTGTTTCCTTGAACTTTTCATCAGCAGTGTCCTCCCCAGGGAGAAGTGGCGCTGCTGTCATACCAGTCTGGGGACACATAGCCTGGCTGGGACACTACTGCTTTGGGAAATGGGTTCACGGGGCTGCCTAGCAGTGCTGCCTGGCAGGGATGGAGGCACTGCTGGATGAATCCCACTGCTCCCTGCGCAGTGCTGGGGGTTTAATTTATCCTGCCTGCCTGCTGCTCCAGAAGACTGGCCAACAGCTGGCAGAGACATTTCCTTGTGGTCTCCTTGTCCTCTGTCCCTATTCCTCCATCAGCAACGAGCTGAAGCTGAGAGTGTGAATCAGCAGCTGCGGAAGCAGCTCTCAGACTACAGTGTCCCCCCTGTGCTGAGTTATGTGCAGAAGAAGATGGCTGTTACTGACCTCGAAAACAGCCGCAAGGCTTGGGAGAGGAAGGTGGCAGTTGCCGAGGTAAGCAAGACCGGGCTGGGTGTGCAGGAGTCCTGATCTGTGCCAGCCAGGTGCTGGGTCCCAGTGGAGGTGCATGGGTGCCTGCCCACCTACAGCCACCCTGGGGACGAGAGTGCTTGCTCCTGACCCACCAGGAAGGCAAGCAAGGGTTGTTGTGTGGCGGTTTCACCAGTGCCTGGCAGAGCCAGAGGCTCTTCTTGTTTATGGAGCAGCGATTGCTCCTTTCCTCAAGGATGGAGGCTGAATTTTAATGACTAAGCTCAGGGGGGAAGCCAAGGCAAGGACACAGCTTGTAATTTGACAGGAAGCACCGTCGGGCTGTTGCTGTACTGAAACCTGTCATACGTGTAATGAGAGGGGGATGTATGGCAGCCTGATATGTTTCCGGCTCTGCATGTGTAAGCTGCACCGGTCTTTTCCAGTGGCCCTGATGGCTCTACAGTGTTTGTAGTCCTCTTTAATGATCTCAGACATTTCTTACTTATTCGTATCTTGACTGTCTGTGGTGAGGGAAGGCGAGCCAAGATCCAAAACATGAGTGCACGGCAAAGTTGCAAGAATATCTTTAACTCTCCTCTTGCCCAAACTCCTGCAGCCTGGGAGGAGATGGAGAGATAACAGAGAGGAGCATAGTCAAAGCCTGGAGGCAGCAGAACATGTCTGTACCCTTGCTGCATGTGCACAGCAGTGTGGGGAGAGAAGTAGCTTGGTTGGATGGGACAGATAGTGTGGTCCTGTACCTTTCACACCCTGCTCCTCCTCGAGTGGAGATGGACTTAGCTGTGTCTGGGACGGGGAAGGCTCTGGGCTTGTGCCTGTCCAGCACTTTCCCCTTGAGCACCCCAGTCCGCAGTGGACAGGGCTTATGTGGTCCAGCCTTTCTCGGAGGTCAGGACTGTGTGGATTTGGTCTTGACCCATCAGCGCCAGTGCTGTGAGGTCAGAAATAGTGGTCTTGCTGCGGCTACCCCAGAGCTGCCTGCTGGCCTGTCTTTGTGCAACCAGATCCCTTCTTAACCAGCTGCTTCCCTTGACCAGCAGACCCAGCCTCTGGCTTGCACGCTGTCTATGCAGCAGTGCCCAGAGCCTCCCTGCCAGCCTTTGGGAGCTGGAGAGCAGCGAGGGCTCAGGGCACTAAGGAAGGAATCTGTATTTGTCCCTGGGCTAAGAGTGGGGCTAGAAACCTGTTTTCTTTGCTGGTCCTTCTGTAGCAGGGCATGTTCAACACCCTGGCTGCTACGCAAGGGGTCTGCCATGTGTGGGGTCTTCAGGCTTCCTGTGGCATTCAGGGGAGAAAGCAAAGCTGGTGTAAACCTGCAGGAGCTCTCCTCAGCGTGCCACAGTGAGGGCTCATCTCAGGTGGCAGCAGTGGGGCATGAAGGGGTAAGCAATACAGCAGCTCAGGCCAGGCTAGATTCCAGCCTTGCCGCTTTCTCCACAACATATCACTGCTGTCTGAACGTATTAAGTCTTTCTCCTTTCTCCTTTTGCAGATGTCCTTGCAAAGCTACCGCAGAGCATGGAGCCAGCTCAAGATGTCTGGTAACCAGCACTAGGCTTGTCTGATGCTGCAGGGCGGGCAGTGGAAGCTGCAGGCCCTGTGGGGAAGTTTGCTGTCAAGTGGGTAAATGTAGCAGCCTGCATGAAATGATAAAGAAACACATGGTTCTGTTGTGGGGCCATCTCTTTGGTCTGTCCCAGCATGTGCTGGCTTCTACCAGGCTCTGCTGCCTGGCCTCTTTGCAGGCTCTGCTAGGTCAGCCAGCTCTGCTGCCCCCACCCTCCATCACCACAAGCAGTTATTCTCTGGTGATCAAATCTGACATGTTCACAGGAACTGTCCTTTCTCTCTGGGCAAGTCCTGGTGATCACTTAATGCAGGAGGAACCAGAGGGGATTCCCTGGAAGACATGGGGGTTCAGCACCCCTGAGCATGCAATGTGAGCATATAGGGCAAATCATTTCACTATGGCATGCATGAACCAAGAGGCTTTCCAATCGCAAAAGGATACCTCATTTACCTAAAGAAACAAAACGTTAAGAGGGGAGCAGCTACCCCTCTCCCAAGCACCTAGGGCAAGCGTAAGTGTCCCTTGGAGATAGGAAGCAGTTTCCCACAGCAGAAGTTAGAAATCATCTCAGATATCCAGCCTCAGATGAGTTGAGGTTTGTCTGTCCCTTCTTGGGGTTGAAACCAACTTCTTGAAGTATCCTCACTGCTGGTGTGGAAGCCTCTTCTCAGCCTTTGGGTGGAGCCTGCAGATCAGCTCATGTCCTGACTAGCATGGGGAACGCGGGAGGCCCTGTCCTCTCAGTGGTGGCCAGGATCCAGTTGCTGTAGTAGGAGACTGGGGTGTGCAGGAATGGTCCGTAGCATCTCATGCCACCCTCACTGAGAATGCCTTTCAGGACCCATTTCTAATCTGTCCCTCTAATCTGGCACGTGACAGGGTTGCCAGCATCGCTCTTTCGAGAGACAAAAATGGCAGGGTTGTGTCTCGGCAGTGTCCCTCCTGCCATTGCTCTTGGTGGCTGTGGCCTTGATGAGGCTGAGGAGGGCAGATCACAGCAGTTTGGTCCTTTATCATCACTGGCAGCAAAGCACCACCCATTCCAGGGGCTGGCTGCCTTTGGGCTGATGGTGTCCCTGTGTGTCCCAGATGAAGTGACCAGCATCGCTCCCTATGGCTGCCTGTGCCCCCATCAGCCCAGCCCTGCACCTCGTCCTTTGGCACATACCACAGGCAACCCTTCTTGGTTTTGCCTTCTGAGCATCTTCGACCCTGGCCATATCAAAGGATCTTGGAGGCCCCAGCAGTGTGAGACCAGGAGCAGCGCCCTGCAGGGAGATGGTCACCGTGCAGCTTATGCAGAGAGGGATATCACACGTTCAGACAGTCTCCCACCCCTGCTGTTTGCAAATTACAAGGAAGGGATCTTTTCCTGTAAGGACTGAGCAGGAGAAGCCCAACAAGTGTTTTGTCTGCTCTCTCAGTCTGGAGTTGGAGACGAGCAGAACGGGGAGGAGGTGGTTTGGCTAAATGTCTGCCCAGTCTGGGTTGGCGCTTTGTGTCCTCTACCAAACAGCCTGCCACTTTGTCAGCATCCCTGTGGCTGCAGCATGCGGTTGCAGCAATCCTTATCAGCGGGAAGGGATCCATGTCCACCACCGAGAGCATCGTCAGAAAGTCACTGCAGTGCTGCCCTTGCCTGTCCAGGGACCACCATGAGCCTGTGGCTCTGGGCAGCCCCTGGACTCTGAAAAACAGGGGTGGGTGCCCAGTGCCTCTTCCTCCCAGGACAAGCCGCAGGAGCCAGGGGTTACCTGCGATGGGATGGATCCAGAGGCAGAGAGGCTCCTGTGGGGGAAGAACATGGGCTGAACAATGTTGCTGAACTCCAGTGGGGCGGCTGGCCTGAGCAGAGCGACGTTGTTGTAGAGCGTGTCCTCATCAGAGTCCTCGTGGGGGATGCCAAGAGCTGATGGAATTCTGGGGCTGGTCATCAATTCACCTCTTCACCAAGGCCAGCGCCTGCTGCCAGCAGGGGGTGGATGGATCGGACTGGGTGCAAGAAAAAGCCTGGGGCAAACTCTGCCTGACCCCACTCTGACTGAAGGATGCTCACCCAGCTGCTGGGCAGCAACAAGACCCTCCTGAGCACTTATTCCCTGCTGATTCCCAAGCTGTGCCTGAGTGATCCGGGGCCCCTTGCACAGCACAGACCTGCTTTGCCATCTGGATGCGGCACTGAGGATACAGTGCTCATTCAGGACAGAGCGGAAGGCCAGGAGGTTGTGCTGTGTGTCCTGTAGCGCCACCCACCATGGGAAATGGTCTGCAGACACAAAGTCCTGCACTGATCTCCAGGGGGATGGGCTAGTCTGGATCCCACAGGCTGTAAGGAAGCATGGGGCACGTTGTTGGGTGCGCCTGGCCCTATGATCTCCCACTGCCCTCTCTTCCCTCTGATGCCACCTTGCTGTGGCTGTCTCGAGCTTTGACCTCATCTGGGACTGATGCCAGCATCACCCAGGCTCGCTCACCAGTGGCATGGCGTGCGGTGCGTGAGGGTCAGATCATGCCACCTCTCTCACCTGATGCTGGCATGGCACAGAGACATGGGACTTCCCACTGCCCCCACTGGGGCAGGGAGCCAGGCTGCCCATTCTCTGCCTGCCTGCGGGGAGAGGAGGAGATGGCGTGCTGGGTGCCTGCTGGCAGACAGCCCGGAGGGGCTTGGTGTGCTGTGCTGATGGCCCTGAGCCGGTTCCTTGTCCTGGTCGCGGGCGCCACATGTCCCAAACACCCTGGCAGCAGGCAGGGATGCAGAGAGACCCAATGGGCCCATTCTCAGCTCACTGGCTTCCACCCTGCCTCCATGTGCCTCATCCTGCAGTACACTGCCTGCTCCATCACGCCCCTGCCGATACCTTGCTGGCCCCATGTTGTCCCCCAGCTTGGCACTCTGATGGTGTCATGGTGCCCAGGCAGCAGGATGCAGGCATGAGCCCCTCTGTGAGCTCACTGCGGCATACAGGACCCTGCTGGCATTCCTGCACAGTGGAGGGGGCTGTGGGAGGCTCTTGCAGCACGTCTGCCAGCACAGGAAGGATATCTGAGGCACAGCTCCTGGGTTCTGCTGGAGGGTTTCTCCCTGGGACAGCCCATCCTGCCCAGGAGTTTCCTTTCTGCGTTCTTACTGGGGGCTCTGCCCACCCTGGTCCCACCTGCAGGCAGAACAAGGGCAGCAGGAGGCAGGAGGAGCTCTGGTGCTGCTTAAGGGGATTTGTAAAAAACTGAAGGACCCCAAAGTGCATGGGGGCAGTGGGCAGGCAACCTCGACAGTAGTAGGAGCTGTTACAGGGGCACCACCAGGTTACAGCAGTCCATGGCTGGGCTTTTGCATGATGAGGTCCTGGTGGGAACAAGAATCACAGAATTATTTGGGTT
>VZSF01010767.1:807-39533 GCA_013398295.1 Chionis minor
AGGCCCCGGCGGCGCCCGCACGGCCCGACCCGGCCCTTCTCGGGGGGCCGCGTCCCGCCGGGGCCCCGGGGCTGGCCGGGAGTTACCGGGAGCCGCCGGCGGGGCGGGCAGGGCAGGGCGCGGGGCTGAGGCCGTTAGAGCGCAGATGCCTCGGCCTTTATCTCCGCCGCTCGCCCTGCGAGAACAAAGAGGATCAATTAAGCGGGTGCAATTACCGGTGTGGCTCTGCCTTGCCGGAGGTGGGCTGCGAGCGCCGCACCGGGACGCCCCTCCGTGCCGCGGCCGGCCCGAGGAAGGGGGTGTTTTTCCTCCGCGGCCTCTCGGCGCCGGGGCCGGGGGCTGGAGCCGGTCTGTGCGGGGGGAAAGGCCCCGCAGCGCCCGCGAGCGCAACGCACCCTGAAAACCGGCCGCCTCCGTGCACCCGAGGCGAGCTGGGAGCGAGAAACCGGAGACAAAAGCAGATGTGCCCTTGAGAGTCTTCCACGGGATCCTGCGGAGCGCAGTGGGTCGCAAACAACGCCCAGCTGTTACTTCGTTTTGCCCCGTGTCTCTTAGTTGCATTTGAATAATTTGTTGTTGTTGTTACCCTCAGCTTTTCAGCGTTTGAAAAAAATAAAGGGGGGAGGGGGGAAATGAGGCGGTCCTAATAAATTTCGCCCTCAGAATCAGCGTGATTTGTGCCTGTCGTAGTCACCCCTGCTAATAGGTAACGCTGTGAGACTGTTTCATTTCGCAGCATCCTGGAGACAGTTACTAATTACATTTCTCATCGCCCTGTGAAGAGGTAAACAGTAGCATTTTTTTCAGCCCAGGCTTTGCGAAGTAGGGGAGTAGTTCTGCCAGTTTGAATGCGACTGTCCGCCTACTGCCATACGTTACAGAATGTGTGCCTTCATAGATTAGCAAATTGAGGTGAGGTTAACCAACTCGCTCAAGGTCATGGAGTGTCAGCGACGGAGTTAGCAATAATGGAATCCAGCCATCCTGGCTGCTGGGTCTGCGCTCTAATCACTGGGTGACTCTCCCAAATAATTGCAGGTAGTTTAAACATCGGTTTGCGTAAGTGCAGGTTAAGGCCTTCAAAAACTTGTGGAGAAACAAAATGTTAGCAGGTCTGCTTCGGATCTGCCGTATTTGCATGTAGCTCAAAGTAATTGCACTGCCTGATGTAGGACAAGGGAATTTTGAAGGAGGCTTTGTGGCTTATTTTGTAAATATGCATTCAAAAGGCATCATTTTATTGAGTATATAGTGTAGAAATGCTTATTGGGGAGATTGAGAGGGTAGATCGTGAGATATAACAAAAATAGATGACGCTGTAATTAGACAGTTTTTAAAAGGCAAATGTGGAGACATGGCTGTAAGGAGGTTATCTTCCGAATAAAGTGGTTACCAGCTGACATTCTGTAGAGTTATTTGCAATTGTTAGGGAAAAAGACAACCAGCAAACGCATTCAGAAGCCATGGTGATGAGGCTGTTGGAAGTCGAAATAGGAACAAAAAACTTCCTCGCTCGATTTATTTTTTTCAGCAGATACTTGTTAAGTAAAACCAAATCACGATCGGTGTTATTTCTGACCCTAGAGAGAAGTTACGCTTCGCTTTGTCTCTTTCTCCATCAAGTTAAATTTATGAAGGAAGGGATTTCAAAGGAAACGCTGGCAGATCTGTGTGTGCTGTTGTGACACCGGCAGTATATATTTAGTAACTTCAGGGGGGGAAGGATCCTTATTGTGCTAAAAAAATAATAAATAAATCAGTGACAATTGTTTGCCTGGACTTCAAAGAGCGTTGGAAAGCAGGCCGGCGTTGCTCAGGTGTTAGGCTTTGGCCCGTGTCCTGTAACATGCGTCACGTTTGACAGATTCCGGCTCCCGCGGGGAGTTTCAGTGGCGGTACCGGGAGAAGCCCACCGGCACAGCAGAGGTCACGGGCTTGAGACCACTGGTCTCGGCTTTGTACAGATTTGTTAGTGCTTACCTTTATGTTCTGCAAGGGGTCACGGTGCCTATCGACTACACAACGTGGCGATGGTGGTGAGAATCTGCTTTTAAATGAGCTGGCTGGGGTGCCGGGGGCTGCGTGGCCTTGTGCCGGGAATTCATGGGAAGGCTGCTTTAGGGTTCATCTCTGCGGAGAAGTTGTGATGAGACAGCCTTGCTCTGCAAAAGTCCTTACAGCTTCTCGCTGACGAGTGCTGTAGGAAAGGCAGGCTGTCATTAATGCTTAACCATCCCATCTCCCCAGTGTAGGTACAGTTTATAGTGCGGTCTTTGGAACAAGTACTTTTACTGCAATTACTTGGTGAGATAACCCAGCAAGGTGACTTTTAAGCCCAAATGATTGCCTCAAAGAGGACGCTGACTGCTCGCTTGGAAACCCAGAAACTCGTATCTTGAATGACTCCGCTGCGTCAGCGGACGTGTCTACTGTCGGCCTGCGCTTGCCAGATTTTAACTCGGCCAGTCTGAGCGGTAACTTCTTACCCGGCCAAGTTAAATAAGAAAAGGAAGCAAAAACGGGGTATGCTCTTTTTAAGATTGGTGGCTTTCCACCTGTGAGTTGTGGAATCCCGGGAGGTTTGCACGCTGTGTTTTTGATGGATACATAAGAAGAACGAGCCCATTAATAGGCTTAGTGGTCCGTACCTCCACTGATGTTGTGATTTGTGCCGCTGAGCTGAAGAAACTGGAGTTGTGGTGTGATGCCAGGAATTGGAATGAAATGTGCAGTGTTTAAAAAAAATAAATCTAAATAATATGAATTATTATAAATATTTTTAAAATCATATTAAATATAGTTGCTTAATATATCTAGCAGTATTTAGCTATTGGTTGTACGATAGTTTAAAATATTTACTAGGAAAAAAACCCCTTTTGTTAATTTAAAAGATTGCCTGTAATTCTGTTATGAGTTATGTATGCAGGATAGAAATATACAAGAACCAAAGATTCACATGTATGTTTACTGTACACTAACAGCTAACTTTATCTTCTGCCTATGAGAAGTTTCAAAAGAAGTTATTTTATATCCTGTGAGCTGGCGGTTTTACCACATCAGCTCTTCATATAGTCTTAATATATTAGAATGGAGCAGTAAGTCTCACTTTGCAATAGTACATAAAGTTGCTGAAGAAATAACACTACGCTTGCTGCGCAAAGTAATTCCAGAGTTTGTTAATTCTTATGAAACAAAAGGGATTGACCAAAATTCTAAGAAGCACTCGGAACCCAAATTGCCACTTACAGAGCTATTTCTTTTTCTAGACCCTTCTTAATAAGGTAGCAGAACATCAGCTTGGAACACTATCATTGGGGATTTGTTTTCAGAATATTATTAGTAGCATTTCAGTGAAGTGGAAACAAACCTGTGCTCTGAAAAGAAACCGGATCTTGGGGAAAGACATTCCAGTAAGAGCAATGAATTTAAATTCTACAGGCATGATTTGCTATTTTAAAAAAATAAATACGTGTAAAAGCTTAGTTTGTGAATCAGAACCTGTAAATCTGAAGATGTGACACATACTCTGGTAAACATCTAAACTTGTGTCATGTTTCAAGTATGAAACATGTGTCTGGTGCTTGGAAATGTGAACATCATGATGCTTAGAATGCAAAAAGAAGCATTTGGTTTTGATTGTTCATAATGCTGGGGCTATCTGCTGCTAGAAAGTTCAGAAACTAAACTTCTTAAGAGTGCACCCGAGTCAGTTTATTGGACTGAAGAAGAGCTGAAATAGATATTATTTTATAAAGCTTCATTGGAAGTGGAAATTACAGCTGATAAATCAGTAGGAACTTTCTGTTCTTTTAACATTTTGTACTGTAGAATAAAGTGACGTCTCAAAGGAGACTTCCAGTTTGATAATTAACCTGTAGGAGCTACAGCAAAATATGACGTTCTTGGGGCAAAAACGTATGTAGTTGTTTCACTTTGTTCTGTCTGTAGTGTGTAAAGTCAATGGTATGTGCGCTGAGGAGTCTGGCCTTAATTTTATTTGATGAACTACGTTTGGGATTGTTGCTTGGTCGGGTCATGGGTTCTGGTTTTAGTTCTGGAATGTCACTCAAAATAAAACAAATCTGTGGGGGTGGCAGAGGAAGAACGACGGTTGTACTTTGGTTAGAGACAGCGGTGGTAGAAAGCTTGCCTTATTTTTTAGTCAAACAGCAAATCCCAGTTCTGTTTGGCATTATTCACCCTAGTTATTTTTTCAATTCGTTGCCTGTAACTACCATGCAATTGCAAGGAGAGTTTAGTTTAAGCAAGGCGTGAAGCAGTTCCCCATTCTTTTGCTCTGAATCTCTGGGATTTGACATACCTCAGCGCCTGTGTGAGCAGATACCTAAGTTGTTATACCTCATCCGGGAAGGTCACCGCTGCAGAGAGATTCCTTCCTAAACGGTCACTGCTGCTGCCTTACGCCTTTCTGTTTCCTCGTTTCTCCTATGGTTTTTCGCAGGTGTTGGCAGGGATGTGGCAGGGATGGGATATTTTCTTCTTGTTGTTTGGTTTGTGTTGCAAAGACCCAGCATAAGCAGTGCTTGTCCTGGACTGGGACCCCAAAATGCTGCCGTGATAGACTGAAGAAGTGCTTAGCCATTTATTTTATAGCAGTTTGCTAAACAAAGGGGAAACCCAATGCAAATAGGTCGGGTTTTTTTTCTATACTTGTATTTTTGAAGGAACTTAAGTAAAGGTAGATTCATAACCAAGCATCAAGTTCTATATTTTTACACCTTTGTTGACTGCCTCAGTTTAGTATAGACTTACGGAAATAATCTTCTTGCCTTTTCTCTTTTTTTTCCCCTTTTTTTCCTTTAGAATTGCCAAAATGCTTTGGAATTCTTAAACGATTCAAAAACTGAAGTCTCTGAGGATACAAAATCATAAGAACACAAGAAGCAGCAAGGAGGATTCAGTGCCAATGCAGCAACAAAAAAGACAGCCAGAGTTAGTGGAAGGAAATCTTCCTGTTTTTGTTTTTCCTACAGAACTTATATTTTATGCAGATGACCAGTCAACACACAAGCAGGTGTTGACTCTATATAACCCCTATGAGTTTGCCTTAAAATTCAAAGGTGGGTTTCTTAGGTTAAGTTCTATTTAAGGGCTAGTTGGTGATCTTGAACAGTCCAATGATAATTCATGTAACAAATGATATTTGTGACAAAACCAAACTTGTGTCTGTACATGCATCTGTTGATCAAGTCGATGAGGTCTTAATTCATGATTTGTTACCACTACTGTCCTTTTCGTTGCAGTTCTTTGTACAACTCCAAATAAATATGCGGTGGTTGATGCTACTGGTGCTGTGAAGCCTCAGTGCTGCGTTGATATGTAAGTAAAAGTGGTTGGGTTGTTTTGTTTTGGGGTTTTGGTTTTGGTTGTGTTTTTTTTTAATGTATGATACTTGATCACCTTAATTCCTTTTATTATTTAAGATGCAGTAAATGGCAGCATGCGTAGTATAAAGTAAGTTGGATAAAGTTGCAATGTTCTCCTAATCTTTTGTATGCTTGTGGCGATCTGGTCTTTGCTATTCTTTCGTTCTAGGGCAGAGATATTATAATATTGGAGATATTTCCTTCTTTAATTTTGTCTTGAGGAATCGGTTAAATGGTAGTAAATGCATCCTGTAGTATAGTTTGTAAACCAGCAGTGAGAGCAATATAAGCCTCCTCTGAGTACTTTTTTTGTTATTTCTGACAAGAAAAGCAAGACCCCCAGGGTTGGGATTTCTTTGTGAGAAATATTTGTTTGCAGATGGGCAAACTGAAAATGAATGCAGTTCTACTGAGCACACTTTCCTGGGCCATGTTTAACAAAGGTACTTTTGCCTACCTTTCACCTCGACTGCCTCTCTCCTCCTCGCATCTCTCTGTCGCCCCTTTACTTGTGTCTCCTGTCAGCTCCATGCCCAATAACAGAGGAAAGATGAAGGCTGGTTAAGAGACCACAATAACGTATAGGGTCTGTAGGCCACTCTAATTCAGAGTAGAGTAGATATATAAGCTAAAATAGCCCGATCTTTGTCATCTTCCATTTGCCATATTATTTCTGTGCTGATACACAGATACAGCTGAAGAAAGTATGAAGTACCTAAAAGAGCAGACTGAGCTTTCTGACTAGAAATTTGCAAACTGGAATCTCTGGCTAACAAATGGCCATATACAAAAAAAAAAACCAAAACCAAAACTTTGCTACTGAATGATCTGTCTTTTGTCAGATAAATAATGCTGTGCTTGGGGAATGGCTCTTCCCTGTAGCCTGTTTCCCTTAGGTGTAACTTGGAAAATTCCAAGGACTCACCAAATAGAAAGGAAGTTTAAAACATGGAACTAGAACTTTCAGTGGACAGGGGCAACAATCCTAAAACTGGAGCAAACCAGGTCAGAATATACCAGTGTATCAGTGAGCTATTCCAGCCTTTAGCAGACATTTACACAAGCTTGATTACGTTTGGCTCATCTTAAACAAATGTCTTTTATTAAATAAAAGAAAATAAGACATATGCATGTTTCCAAGGGAATTTTTTGTGCAGCAAAACCCCCATCCCATTCCAATGGTTGCTGTCTAAGGGCAGTGTTTACTGCTAGGATATGAGCAGTACTATGCAAGTATGGCCATTTGCCAGATAAACAGATATTCTACAGAGCTTCCAATTATGCAATGGGCTCTAAAAAGAAACAGGAGAATGTATCTGTTTATAAGGGTCTGCAGCAAACATCTCTTTGCTTGGCAGCAGAGGCATGTTCTCATAGCACAGTGTTATGTAAAGATTCTGTTTAGGCTGGTAGTACCATGGTACTAAGAGTAGAAACAAAAATTGCAAGGGAAGTGTTAAAGGAAGCAGTAAGAGTTGAATCTGCTGTTCTGATATGCTGAGGGTTGTGTGAATTGGGATTGGAAAAAGGGGGAAAGCCTTGTGTTTTGGCGAAGGCAGTTGCCCAGCCGACACTCAGCTTGCCTGGAAGCCTGTCATAAGCATACTCTGAGGTGACGTAAAACCACGTACATTCCTGCAGCCCTCTCCCTTGGGGGATGACTTAGTCTCTGTTTTCTCCTTGAATGGGCTGTTCAAACTAGATACCAGTTGCAACCACTGGCTACGTCTTAATCATTGTAGATACTTTATGTGATACAGTTCCTTTAAATGAAAATCAGTTTCTGGCAGCACTTTAATGTATATATTATGACAGAGATATGTTTCTTGAAGGAATTTTAAGGCTACTATCCTGTTACTAAGGGTAGAATGTTTTTTTTTCCCTTTGGGAGATGGTAACCTTCTTGAAGCCATATATATGTAGGTATTTTTTCATATTAGCTATTGTTATCTTAGACATTTAGAACAGCCTTTCACAAATAAACTTTCCACTTTGGAAAAATAATTAAAATCCATATTAACCCTAAGAGCTGATACAACCTCAGAACCTAGAAGTTATGGCTTTTTAATACTAGATATTTTGCTAGATTAATGCTAGATATTTAACGCTAGATTTCATAATGAATGGCAAATGCAGGGAGGAGGCAGTTGAGCAGAGCGCTGCTCAGCACTCTGTATTGCCTGTGAACGGTATTATTTAAAACTGCCTTTTGTAGGTCCCACATAGAATTTTTCCCATGGAAAGCCATAAAAGTAAAAGGAACACAACCACTATCGCCCTGGTTTACTGCTGAAGCCATTTTGGTCAACGGATTCAAAACAGTAGAGCAGCAGAGCGGTTGCTGGACAGTGAAAAGGCTTACCAAGAAAATAACCGACTCTCTAGCTGTAATTCAGAGAACCTGTCTACGCCACAGCCTGAGCTGTGATTGCAGCTTCTGCAGTGACACCCGCTCTGGCTCTTGGTAGCTGGTGAAGTGGCTGCAGCATCACACGTTCGGGCGCAGGCTACGCAACGCGCTCAAGGTAGCCAGGTCAATGAGCGAAGCTCTGACAGCACAGAGCTCTGCTGTTGATACCCAGATTTACTTGCTGAAAGACAGGGGAGAAATGTTGATGTAGGTACGGGGTTGTCATTTGCACGGCGCTGCTGCGTGTTCTTAATAGTGGGCTCAAGTTGTGCCAGGGGAGGTTTAGGTTGGATACTAGGAAAAACTTCTTTCCCGAAAGGGTTCTCAAGCATTGGAACAGGCTGCCCAGGGAGGTGGTGGAATCACCATCCCTGGAGGTATTTAAAAGCCGGGCAGACGTGGTGCTGAGGGACATGGGTTAGGGGTGGTTTTGGCATAGGTTTATGGTTGGACTCGATGGTCTTGAAGGTCTCTTCCAACCCAAGTGATTCTATGATTCTGATTTGGAAAATGCCTTTACATCTAGCTGACTCTTGCGTGTAGAGGGACTGAGTTTTGTTTGTGAGGAAGTAGGATGATAAAGCTCTGAGCCCAGTTTGCTGAAGCAGCTAGACTTTTGCCATCCTCTGTCCCAGTGTCTGGCAGTCCTACTTTTCTTTTTTCCTTCCCTGTCCACTCCCGTCCCCCCATACCTTTTAAAATCATTGGCCAGCATCAAACTGCTGTGATAAAGGAGGAGGCGTCTTTCAGAGAATTGATGTTTCATGCAGACTGGCAGCTAGGCCTCAGATTGAGGCAAAGGTATTATTGAGATAAATAATTAACTCGTCTTTTGGGCCAGCCAATTAGAGCAGATCTATTTGAGAACCGGAGTGAACATAGGGAGAGGAGAGAGAAGGCAAGATCAAATCTTCAAGAATGTTGGGTGGTGGAGGAGGGAATGGGGATCTGTACTACTGCAGTGTGTCTGTGTGGGGGGGAAAGAGGGGAAACATCGGGATGTAGGGCATAATTCCACAGGAGATGTGTTTTTTATTAGTTCCTCCATTTGAAAACATTGTTTTCCTCTGCAGTGTGATTCGTCACAGAGATGTTCGGGCTTCTTACTATGGCGTGATAGATAAATTCCGTCTACAAGTGTCTGAGCAAAGCCAGAGGAAAGCATTAGGGAAAAAGGAGATTATTGCTACTCTACTTCCATCTGCAAAGGAACAACAACAACAAAAGGAAGAGGAGGAAAAACGAATAAAAGAACACCTGGCTGAAAGTGTCTTTTTTGAGCAGACTTTGTGTCAACCAGGTAGCTGAAATCTTTTACCCTCCTGCCTTCTGAATCAGTTATGAATAGCTCAAGTGACTAGAAAGCCTAGACTAAAGTAAATTTTAAAATAATTCATTTTATTTACTTGTAAGACTGCTGTCTTTATCACTGGGGAATGATAGTGCCCAAGAACCCAAACTATGGCTATTCTGCTTACGCTGTCTGGATTAACCGAGACCCTTTGCAGCTCCAGGTTTGCCTGTCATGCCTTGGCGAGTCCATCCTCTGTTCCTCTGGCGCACAAGTTCTGTTACAGCCAACGGCAATTCATCTGCAAAAGGGTGGTAGTTATTTTTTCCCTTGGGCTCTTTCAGAACATATGCCCCTTCTGAGTTTGTTCCAAACCCTTAATCCTCCACTTCCTGATGAGCAGGAAGTATTGCCAAAACATCTTCTAAAGTGCTCCTTGTTCTGCACCATCTAGTTTGTCTGTCTCGCAAGTAGAGAAAAGCGCAGTTTCTGGCTGAAAATTCTTTGCACGTTTCATACGTGAGGAAGCCAGTCAACAGTGTTGAGCAAAACCTGGGCTGAACAGTTAAATGGAAGTGGTAGGGGGAGATAGAGAAAGTATCAAGTGTTTCCAGAACTGAATCTAAACTGATTTGTGATTTGACAGTCTACCTTCTTGTGACTTTTACTGCTTTATCCTGTAATATTCTTGTCACTGTTTTATTTTTCATGACAAGAACAAAAATTAATTCCAGAAAATAGGTGAACCTACTTGAAAAGTGTCCCTCTTGTTAAAACCGAAGTGTTTCACTATATACTCACAGTTTGTGGGTTGGTGAAACACCTTTTACTAAAAAAAACCCTCAAGATAGGTATTAGTAGGATCTATGGTTAAAGCAAACCTCCAAGATCAAGAACAAAACGTTACTGTGATAGTTGTTCTGGTACAGGGGGTTTGAACTATCCTGAACAATCTGATACTGGTCTTAATTCAAATGTTATTTCTCTGCTTAAAAACTTTGTGGGCTGCTGCGTTATATTGCTTGCTTACAGAAAAACAGTAAACAAAGCAACTACAGGCTTTGCATATAACCTGTAACCTAGAAATAACAGATTTATGGAATTAAAATGGGACGTGTATTGCTAGTCACTGAGGATAGAAAAACTTGATAGAAACATTGGCTAACTGGCAGTGGGTCTAAAGGATTTGGTTAGAGGTATTCAACTAACGTGTTAACAGCTCTTTTCCAAGATTACACAGCGTGCCTTTGAGCAGGCTCCAGCTGTTAAACCGCAGCGCAATAAAGAGTACGAAGGTCAGTTGGTCTATAGTTTGCGTTTCCTTATTCTGCTGATATTGGACTGGCAGAATGGTTCGCTCCCACCGTTTTTTTTTTAAGTAAGATTCAAATATTTCCAATTTGTGGCACGTAAACTGGTTCTGGCAGGTGCAGCCCTTGAATCCTCTAAAAAAAGGGAGGAGAATGCATCTGGCTCAAGAACCCATGCTCTTGTTGTAGCCAAGTTTTGCTCGGGAGGCGTAAGCAGCGTTACCTGCCTGTGCAGCTCCTTTAGGTGCTCTTTCCTAATCGATTACTAATCACTGAAGGAACACAGGAAGGAATGGAGTCGGGATGCATGGTGAAACCTCAAGTGTTGCTGAAACATCCAGCTGTCCCAAGTGTGTATATATAGCTACTGGGCCTGGCAGGCTCCGTTCCTGCAGGAGGGAGGGGTTTGGGAAGTCATGTGAAAACAAGTTCCAGCATCCGAACAGGGAACAGCCTTCTCCGCTGCAAAACACCGAAGGTTGAGGAGGGTGGGTTTAAGAGGCATTTTTCCACCCACTCCAAAGGGAAAAGAAAAATCTCAGGATATTGCAGCTGCAATGTACCGCAAACATTTTTGCAGAATACATAACACTTAGACTGAGTAGATATTCCTTACAGTTGGTACCCTCTTGTTTTTCAGAAAACAGAACTGCCTCGTCGGGACCTAGTTTACTAACAGTCTTCCTAGGAATCGTGTGTATTGCAGCACTAATGCTACCTACATTGGGGGAAATGGAATCCCTGGTGCCTCTCTACCTCCACTTAAGTGTGAATCAGAAGTTAGTAGCTGCTTATGTTTTAGGTAAGTATTTTGGATTTTGTAAATATTTTCTTGCAACTTCTGAGACTTGGGAAACTTCTCCTGTGTTTGCCAGTGGCTTCAGGAAACTTGATGGAGACAAAGCACCGCATTACATTTTGGTTTGCATCTCCACTTATATTTTTAACTTGCAGCCATAGTGATATCAGGGTAAATTAGTAAGTATTTTAGAACAGATGTAGTTGATACTTATTGTATACAGGCCCCTACACGTTAATTTCACCTTACAGAATCACCCAGGCTGGAAGGGACCTTTAAGATCATGGGGTCCAACCATCACCCTAGCACTGCCCAACCCACCCCTAACCCATGTCCCTCAGCACCACGTCTGCCTGGCTGGGAAATACTTCCCGGGATGGCAGCTCCACCACCGCCCTGGGCAGCCTGCCTTCATTTAATGACTGGCTAACTGTAGTCATCCCTCAGTAAAACTGAATGGAATGTGCTGTTTCTTATTCTTATATTGAAATAGAGAGTTACTCCCTTGCAGAACCTAGGTCTTTTCTGTTACTTTATTTCTCTCTCCAACCCAAGTGAGCGGGTCTGAAAGGCTCCATTCGATAAGCAGTTGAAATGCATAGAAATAAGCTGTTGTAAAACAGCTCCTAAAAGACCACTACCATCCACAAGTTTCCATTTGTAACTTGCTCCTAAATTAGCAAGCACAGAGAAGGTGCACATTTCATTTGTTATGACTGTTTTTCTATAACTATTTCAGATTTGAAGAACAGTCACTCTAAACTCAATTCTCCTGCCCCACTACCTGGCAGAAATGAGGATTTAAAGGAAACGAGCTAGGCAGCTTCAAACTGGTAGCTAAAGGTGAGGTAGTGATAGGAAAAGATGCAAGTTCCTGATGGTTAATGCGCACACTCAGTCAACTGACCGGACTCGTGCGAGTCAGTTTGCTGCGGTGGTTTGAAGACTCCCTTCTTGCTAACCAGAAGCCCACATCTTTGCCTGAGCCCGTGGCGGTGTATTTTCAGATCAGGCCCCTGCAGTAATCCTCCCTTTATTTTTATCTCTGGTTTTGAAAATTACTCCAGTGGCTGCTGGTGCCAGCTGTAGTATTAAATAAACCATTGGACTTCATACATTTGTAACCACTTACCTGTTTCTAGATTCCCTCTGAAGTTCTTCCAGGCTTTGATTCCTTTGGTAGCAGCGTTTTTAGTGTGCGTGGAAAGAGTAGTCTTCTGTGCATAGCTGTTGCTCCTCTGGAGTCGATTTGCCCTTGAGTAGACGAAACTGGTTTCTTCTGCAGCGAAGTACAACTGCATTGGGTAGCGCTTAATTGAAAAGAGAGGTTAATACCACACCAGCTGGGCTGTTTAACATTTGAGTAGTATTTGCTTTATTATTATTTATTTATTATTCCCTGAATGTCCCTGTACAAGCGGTGTAGGCTATCCTGTAGCACCTTCCAGAAGCTTCTATTGCTGCTCTGCAATGATTTAGATAATCCAAGCAAAGGCCTGCAGCAGTTCTGGTAGTACCGATTGAGCTAATACAGACATGAAGAAATAGCTGAACCGTAATTCCGCTTTAATGGATAAATTGCTTAACTAAGGAAAGGCAGCATTACAACCCTCTTCTGGCATGCTTCCATCTTCAAAATCTTTATAAAGTAAGTTAAATCAGTGTGTAGCAGCAGGATAGTAAAATAGTCTCAGAAATGTCTTTATCCCTGGTGAGATCTGTAGGCTTTAGCTAAGCTCTCCGCAGTGAAAGGCTGTTACATTAACATCACCTGAGCCGAAGATTGCCTAAGAACTGATAAATTACTGGTTTGATATTAAGTAAGGTTGGAATTCAAGGAGCCCTTGTCTTTTCCCATATGCCTCTTCGCCTTGTACAACGTAACTCACGGCTGAGAACTTACAGATTTGTACTTTTTCTGGCATCTGCACCCAATTAAAGCAAACTTTCCAGTGGGCTACGAGTAGGTTTATTAGTTCCGTATTTCCTACTTTCATCTGGTTTTAATTGTTTTTCACTTCTGTCAGAGTGGTTCTGTTTTCTTTTCCTCCCTCTTCAGAGGTCGCAACACAAAGGGTTCGTATAAAGCTCCCTATGCAGGCTGAGAAGGAAGCTTAACAGCTTTGCCCAAAACTAGTCTTTGATCAGTTATTCTGCGCAGAGCAGCGACAAAAGCGTCTTGGAGCCTTCAGCTTATCTGCATTACTGAGGGTGCGGCAGTCGAATTACGCTGCCCCTAACCAGCCCCCCTGAACACCGGTGTTACGCTTACCCAACTCAAAACCTGAGTGTTCAGATTTTCCAGTAGTGAGATCAGTAACTGTTTTGGAGTATTTATAGCTTCTCGGAAGTGTA
This sequence comes from Chionis minor, assembly GCA_013398295.1. NCBI lineage: Eukaryota > Metazoa > Chordata > Aves > Charadriiformes > Chionidae > Chionis > Chionis minor. The sequence continues at coordinate 14,360 of VZSF01010767.1, forward strand.
CTTACTAGATACACTGCACTTCAGTCTCATTTTCACACAGCTTTGCGCCAGGTCAAAATTCAGAGCAACACTTCCAATACTGAAGTTAAGTGGATATATAAATTAATGCTGCATGTATTTATGCATTTTTACCTTATTTTCTGGGCTGTTGCAGAGTAGACCGTCTTTTCTTTATTTTAAATGTTTTCTTCAGTGAAATTAAAGCGTTTAGTTCTTAATTCTTGTCTTTCAGGTCTCATCACCATGGTTATTTTGAGAACATGAGCAATGAGTTAATAGGATGTCAAACACCTTACTGTACATTCACATCATGAATGTGGACTGCCTTTTACTCCCATTTGGCTCATTAAGACGCTAGCAAAACTGTTCAGTGATTTAAGATACCTTCAGAATTGTAATATATTTTAACTATGTATAATAAATGAAAGACTCAAAGCACTTTTCGGTGCTTCTGTAACAGACAGCTATGAAATGTTCAGCGATACCTGTGAAAATAATTTGAAAAACTTTTATATCTACGCCTACTGTAAAAAAAAAAAATCCTTATTAAAGCAACATTTGTTATTTTTAGTCTATGTTCACATCAGTGCGTGATCACTATAAAAGCAAACTGTCTTCTGTAAAACGTTCATTCGGTTTGTGGTTGTACATGCTGAGGCTGGTGCGTAACGCTTCTGTCTACTACAGACCAGAAGGACGAGAGTCTTGACTAATCACTGAAGAAAATGAAAAGTTCCATCAGTGAAACTATGAAATAAACCATGAATTTTAGGTCAAGAAGTAACTCGCAAATTCCTTACTTCGTTACAAATACATCGTTGCGTACTCGGTTTCTTACCTGGGGAAATAATTCCTGCAACAGCCATTTTGTATCACAATTGTAGACAATAAACACAAGTTCTATAATCAGATCCTTTCCTTTCTTAGGGGTGCATGCAATATGTCAGCTAAGTGGCGTGAACCGAAGTTGAACTCACACTGCACACTAATATGAAATTCTGCATTTTTTTTCTATTTTAGAGAACAAACTAAGTGTAGCAACAAAGGCATTCCTCTAAACCTTCCCTGCCCCCTGGCTACGAGAGGGGATTTCTTTTGTGTCAGAAACTCCTGCTCAAATGCCAGTTTTGTATTTGAGGTGAACATTCATCTTGCTTCATATAACAACTCTTACCCTTCATTTGACATTTCATTGTTGAGACGTTAAGTTTAAAAATAATTCTCCTGAAGGGCCGCTATTCCTGCATCTGATTCATACACAAATCTTTATAAGAAGCCGCTATAACATGCTCTGATCTATATTAAAAATATTTTGGAAATTAAACTTCCTTTCCCCCTGCATGTTATGGGTCACTTTTCTGTTTATGCATGGAAGTACAAAGAAACCATGCGGAAGTGAGTGTTGTTTAAAAAAAAAAAAAGGAGAAAAGGTTGAATTGAAGTTGTCAATCACTGTACATTTTTTTTCTTATATATATAAAAAACCTAAGTAAGTCTCTATAGGGCAATAAAATGTTACTTTAGTTTGCTTCTCAGAAGGACTGAGATTGTGTCATCTCTCAGCGTCAGATGATAAAGAAACGAGTCAAACATTAACATTTGTAAAAAAAAATACTAAGCGTTTCTGGTTTGGGAACTGCGAGCTGTGGCAGCGGACTCTGAGCTCATGGCTCTGCTGCCACTGCAGAGCTGCATTCTTGTACCCTCACCACTGTTCTTGGCTACCTATGCTGGTAATTCCCAGCTTTCCAAGGCGGTTTAACCTGCCTCGTCTTGAGGAATGGTGAGGGAACTGAACAGAAGTTAGGCAGCTAAAACCCCACTATGGTGCGTGAGCCCGGCTGTCGGGTGGCGCAACAGCCACCTTTTTACGTGGGCAAAAGTAGCAGGACTTAACCCACAGACAACGGCTTAAAGGCCCAACCAACCTTTTCCCTCCCCACATCCCGGAGTTCCGGTCACGGGCCGGGATCGTGTTTTGCCAGGCTCTCGCAGCAGCACAGGAGGGAGAGAATCCCACATCCAGGACCTGAAGCACTGCAGGACAGGGCACGCACAGCGCTTGGGAAGGGAGAGCATGGGACAGCAGAGACCCACGGCGCCAGCTTTTGTTTTCAAGGAATTAAAAGAGCAGCGATGGGTTTAGAAAAAACACCTTGACCAAAGAAATCAGCAACAAAAAATTATCAGCAACTAAAAAACATTGGACCGTTTCTTTTTCAAGGGCAAGCGAGGAGCAATACACCGATAAAAGAGATTAAACGCGCAGTGTAACCCAGCAGATGCAGATAAAACTGGTGCTCAGGCAAAATCAGCATGACAAATGCGAATTTTGACTTCTCTCCACTTCAGGGAGATTGCAGCACACGCCATCAGCACAGATTTATTCTGTGGGAATACACGTTGGGAAAACAAGGCCTGAGGACAGTTTAGCTCAGCACTGTGAGGGGGGAATACATCAAATCACATTACAGCATGGTCACGGGGAGACACTAGTAAAATTCTACCAGGTGGATATGCACATTTGTATATTCTGATGCCTATGTACATATATGCATGCACACACCTCTAGTACTTACTTAACAGGGTTATGGAAAACACGGAAAGCCTTTGGAAATAAGATCTGAGACACTGAATATGCCTCCTCTTAAAAAAAAAACACCAGGAAAAACAGTTAAGTGTTCACGTCATTTCCCATTCCTGACTCTTAGCACAAACAAAACAGTCATTTCCTTGAAATGGAGAAGTATTTTCAGCAGACAGTTGGGAGGCCTTTGAGATCCCCCAGCAGAAACAATCATCTTGTTTACCCAGCGCTGGCTGGGGCACCGGTATCTCAACCCAGCCGTGCCGGCGGGCAGGAAACACGCACGTTCCCGAGACAGCTTTCATGAGCGTCACTCCCAATCGCTCTAGGCTCGCTACATCATCTCCTCCAGGTGTCTGCGCTCGTCCGGATCAGAAAACGCTTAGACATCCCTGGATTCTCTGAAGGAGTGAATCACAGCACGCTTAAAACTACCCAAGATCCGAGCTAACCGTTTCGGAGCTCCAGGGCCAGGCGGGGCGTTGGGTGAACCAGTTCCTTTCACCGGGGGTGGCAGCTGGCGGAGCCCCCCCCAAGCTGGGAGAGGGGGTTCGAGATCACCTGGAAGCAGATCCAGTCCCTGCCGAGGGAAACGCTGAGCTCCTGCCGCCATTCTGGAAAGCGTGCTGTCGGATGGCAACAGCTACTGCTCGTTTAAACAGCTCAATGGCGGCATTGGCGGCAGCTCCAAGAGAAGGCCACACACAGAACCGTGCCTTCAGCAGCGAGGCATGGAAACCCTTCCTGGAATCAGCTAGCTAGGAACTGTCAAAGCCAATCGGACGTTATTTCATTTTACGTTCATGTGTAGCAAGTGTCTGAAAACAAACAAGCCTAAACTGGGAAGTGGCTGCCAAATAGCTTTGGCAATACATCACCATATTTTAGTCCTTGTTTGTCAATGTATATTTAAGATACACTTTCCTTCTGACAGCCAAGTTCCATCACCCCTTTGTCAGGAGCATGAGGACTTACGCGCGCCAGTAATCCATCCGCTGGCAGGGCAAGACTACAGAAGGGAACTTGCCTGAGCCCCTAGAGCGGATCCAGGAATACTTTGTTTACAGGAAAGTTCTCAGGAGCAAAGCGGTTATTTGTTTCTTAGAATCACAGAATCACTTTGGTTGGAAGAGATCTTTAAGATCATGAAGTCCAACCATCACCCCAGCACTGCCCAGCCCACCCCTACCCCGTGTCCCTCAGCACCACGTGTGCCCAGCTGGGAAACACCTCCAGGGATGGCGACTCCACCACTGCCCTGGGCAGCCTGTGCCAGTGCTTGATGACCCTTTCTTCTGGTAAGAAATTTTTCCTAATATCCATCCTAAACATCCCCTGGCACAACTTGAGGCCGTTTCCTCTCATCCTATCACTTGTTCCTTGGGAGAAGAGACCAACCACCCCTGGCTACACCCTCCTCTGAGGTAGTTGTAGGGAACGAGGTCTCCCCTCAGCCTCCTCTTCTCCAGGCTAAAATAACTGAGCCTGTGGTGATCTGGGGCAACTTCCAAATCCAGGGACCAAGCTGTATGGGAGATCTTAAAAAAACCCCAAACCTTAAATTGCTTTCTCTGCCAGGGGGGAGTTGGAGTTCTTGGTCAGAGCAGCTCAGGTGGTTTGTCCTCTGTTGTCATATGAGACCCTCCTGGCCGAAAAAATAGTATTAAGGGAACAGAGTGCAGCACAAAGTGTGTGGAGCCGAGCAATCCCGGTATTGGATCCTCCTGCCCAGCTGCATGCAGAGACGGGGGTAAGCGGCCGTAGAAAACCAGGTTCTCTCCTCTGCCCTGTGAAACAGGGCACTCGCCTCCTGAGGGTGGTGCTGGAGAAGGCTCCATCTCTCGTTGGAGCTGGAGAAGACACAGCCAACGGTGACGGTACTGGCAAGAGGAGATCTCTTCCCTGTATGCACAGCTTGCTGCCCGAGGACATTAAGACTGAAACCGCTGCAGGAGAGTGATCACTTGCTCAGTACTGCTCCACGTCAAGGAGTGAAGAGATGGGAGACCGACTGCTACACGGGCCAGCAAGAGCCACTTACAGATAACCAACACACAACAGGAGTCTGGAGAACCGGTGTCCACAAAAAATAACTCCTGGAGGTACAAACACAGGTGACACGCAGCATAACAACTAAAGCCAAGGGGGTACACTCACTTTTGGGTCTATTTTTGTCTTCTCTGGAGACGACCTGGCAGACACTTGCTGCTGTACGCTCACTAGCAGTTTACTGCAGGTAATCGAGTATGGCTAATGCACATCAGCTCTTAAAAGTGCGCGGAGCTCTATAACCACACCGACACCAGAACGTGGAATTACACGCAGGCAAAGTAACGCACGCTGGTCTTTGAAACACCAGAGATGCTGCAAAGGAGCGATTTAAGCAAGAGCAGAATCGCGATTGCAGCAGCACAGTCCAAGCAGTGGATGGTGTCCTCGCTGCGAGGAGAAAGGCCGGGGAGGCGGCTCGCCCCAGTAACAGGCTCCCTGTGATGCCTCTTTTGTGGAATACCAGTTCAGACACACACAGCTGCAGCCATCCTGATCCCGGCACGGCAAGAGACACCGAGAAGGAACAAAGATGGCTGATAAAACGCGTATCAAAGACATGGGATGAAAGAGCCAAGAGCCTGTAATGGAACTTAAATCCTTGTTGATAGTTTTAAAAAAAAAAAAAGGAATCAACAATACAATTTACAGTAACAAAATACAGTAAGAGCACGAGAGCATTTGTTTTAGGAAACTGCAGGTGCTCTAGGTGGCTTGAGGTATGCACACGAGGGCATTAGACGAGCAGATGCTTTGACAAACAAGAAACCACCATCAGGAGACAAATAAAACTGCAGTAACACTGGAATCCCACATCCCATCAACATCACCAAACCCATCAGCGCCTTTCCATCAGGAATCTGCCAGGAATCTCTATAATCAAACCTCACTGCTGAAGTGAACGCACGTAAAGCAAAAGGATCTTGATTTGTTTTCAGCAGGAAGTTTCTCGCAGTGATTTCGGTGCCACACAGCCCGATTTAAGCTGGCTCGAGAGACAGCAGAGTACACTATTTCTGTGCCGTAAAACCCAATGCGTGATACGGACATCATGATTTTGATTTTTCCTCCGCACAAGAGGGGAAAAATAATCACGAGAACCACCTACTTATGAAAAACAAAGCTAAGTACCTTTGGCAACACCTTCTCCCACCCGAGCAGCTCTTCCTACCCAAGGTGACATCCATCAAAATGTAAACATTTACATGCCATTATTAATCATAGAAGGAAGACTTAAATAACAAGCCTTTTACAAGGCCCTTATGGAGCAAATAAAAGAAGAAACAAAACCATTAGAAGAATTTTAAATGTGATAAATGCCACGCTTGTCTGAGGAATCTTCAACGGGAACGGGGAAGTCTCACCAGACACAGGGGACCCAGCACACAGGCACGAAGGGGCCGTGTTTGGTTTTGGTTTAAGCGCACCCAACTCCTCCCCCCTCTGGAGTTTCTGTTCCCCAGCCAGCTACTGAAAGTCAAACAAGGTTATTCTCCTTCAGTTGTTTATTTGTTTTCCCCTCCTCTCTCATGCTTCTACCACAAAACCCCACCAGGGGAAGCAATCTCACCCTTCCAGCACGGATGCAGGGTCGCTGCCTGCTTGCAGCCCCCTGCGCCAGAGGAAAGGCATCTCCTGCCCAAGCCCTAGGCTGGCTGTCAGCTGGGCTCATGTTTAGCAAACGAGGAGGATGCGCCTATCAAATGAAGACCAATGTTACAGGTCAAACAAACAATCACCCAAGACATATCCTTGGGAAACATGACACCAGATCACAATGCCAGGTGACAATTTTTGCATCCAGCTATTGAAAAGGCCTCTTGGAAGCCAAGAGCTCCTCGTTGGATTGATAAGGTTTTAATTATTGTACTGTAGCTGTAAACATTCAATTACATTTACAAATATTTTAACCTGGTGCTTCCAGGAGAAGAAGGATCAACTTACACTCCATCTGCCGGTTGGTGGTGAGAAAGGTTGCTGAAAACAGGCTATGAAGAGCTCTCACATTTTAATTGTGACTCCTGAAGAACTCTATTTTAAGTAAACGAGTTACGACTCCGCCATATGCAAGAACACAACAGCACAAAGTGAATGTTTCTGCAGCGAGCGCTGCTCAGAAACGCACAAGCTGTTCTTGAGCTGGAAGCTGAGCTGGTGGAGCCCCAGAGGTCGCTCCTGCCTTCAGCCCCTCCACCAGCCTCCTGACACAGGGCCGGCCTCACGAGTACACCCGCCGCTATCGGCAGAACCACAACGAACGCTCAGAAATGGAATTACCTGAAGTCTCACGAATACAAGACTTCGGAGATCTGCGCTGCGTGTACAGGCTGGGGATCATTTACACTCGGGCTTTTTTGGAGAGAGGTGAAAAGAACAAATTTAGGATTAAGTTATACTAATCTGGGGAGGGCCGTGGGCAGCTGGTGAGCGCTCTGATCAGCTGGCTTGCTGACAGCACACGGAAGAGCCCAGCGAGTTCATCTGGCTGATGCACAGGCTTATTTTTCCTGGCATTTGTACCTCTCTTCTGGTGTGAAGTATCTGTTCCTCTGCTAAATGCAGTAACCACCAAAGCGCTCATTCCAAAAATACAGTCCCCCGGAGCACTGGCACGGTTATCAGTGTTCCCTCAGCAACTATGTCGTTCTGGAGAAGGTGGAAGGAAGAAAAACACCTATCAGTTGTCAAGGAAGACACACCGGCCCAAGACCCGATTTAACTACCAACAAATCCTACAGGATCATTTTCAACCAGAGCAATCAAGTCCCGGTCACAAGCAGGACTTTGGAAAGGCGCCAGTCGAAAGGACTGGCAGAATCCTGGAGAGAAACAGCTGTATACCCCAAAAGAGTTGCAGAATACATAAAGTTTATCTATAATAATATATACTTAATATATTATACTTTAAAATATATATATAAGGTCATAATACTTCCCTGAGAAGTATTATGGCCTGAGAGAGTAAAGCTGCCCATTTCTTCTTGGAGGAAGACAAAGACACTTGGAATATAAGCTCAGTTAAGGAACATCATGTGCAATAGTCCTGCAACCGTGACACTTCATCAAGCAAAGCTTCAATATTCATTGTCCATGAGTAAACGGGGAATTAGTAAAATAGAGGCAATACTAACAGCATGAGTTACTACGCGAGTAAAGGGTTGATTATGCACATTGTGTAACGCCCAATTCCCTGACTCTAGATACATATTTTGCAGGATAATTTTGTTCCAAAATTTAATATTTCATTTCAGTGGGGGGGGGGGAACCCCTATACACATCTCCTGACTCCAGGGTGCAAAACCGCAGCTTCTTGATGACACAGACGGACAAGAAATTGAGACGCCTTTTCGCACAAGTTCAAAGTGATTTCTGTTTTGCAAAAGCAGGGAAAGGAACGACTGCAGATATATAACTATTTCTCTCTCTCCTCCAACAGCATTAATTGCCCTATTCAGGCAAACCACACAGACTCCCCACTTCTTCCCAAGAGGGAAGGAAGGGCCACCCGCCTGCTGTAGCATCTGTCTTCCGAACTATTTCACCACGGCTTCCTCTAGGTATAAACTAGGGACATGTTTAGCTATTAAAATCTTTTGAAAATGTTTGGGTTTATTCTTTGGGTTTCCTGGAGTTGCCACAGCCCTTTAAGATAGCATTGCACTAGGAAAACAGAGGAGTCTGCTGCAGATTTTAAGGCCAACTTAAATGCAAACTAGACTGGGTGGAAGTGGGTTAGAATAGATACTCTGATTTAAAAAACCATTTGATCACAGATGAAAACAACAATACGGTTACATCTCTAACAAAGTGCAGAAACAGCAAAACACATTCATTTTTCCATTTATTGGCACTTATTTGAAAAATAGCATAAATATTCAACAGAAGAGAGACAAATTGACCCACACGCAACTATTAAACCCCTCTACTGATGCATCTTTAAAAAAAGACTGGAAGAGACACCAGGAGGTTAAGAAATAAGCAAGATTTTTTTTAAAAAAAACACAAAAACACACCTTGCCCTCACCCCAAGAGTGAACGCACAGTAACTCTTTGGCACATACCTGAAATTGCGAAACAAAACTATGCCATATTAGACAGGGAGCAAACAGACATTAAACACAAGCTTGTCCATCTGCCACAGGGACAAAGGGCAGCCTGAATTAAAAAAATAACAAAACAAAAAACCACAAAAAAAGAAACTGCAATCAGGAAGTTGACTATTACAATAATTTAAGAGGAATGAAATCAGAATTAAACCATGTCATATCTTACTGGAACCGAGTATAACTATTAAATAGATTCTATTTTCTGTCTACAATAAGGACATACGGAAACTGGTTGTTGGTCCTCAGATCACCAGGTCTTAACGGTCCAAGTCGTCCGTTTCTACTTTTGCCAGCTGCTGTCGCCGAAAGCTTCATCCACATGGTTCTCCACAGCAGAGTTCAGCACGGGCTTTTCCCCTACTTGAGGAATTTTCCATACTTTTCGCACTTTATTACACATCACAGAGATTTAGTGTTTAAAAAGAAACCATTTTGCTTCATTATTAACCTCTCCAGAGAGAAGGCTCGAGACCACGTAGTACAGACGCACAAACGGGGACCCAGCTGGCGAAGTACAATTGCACAGTCGGAGTCAACAACCCAAATGGGGTTGCCACTGGAAAATCTGGAACAGCTGTCGATGGTGGGCTTTGCAGACTTTTTCCCTCCTGTTTGGGGAATTTCAGAGTTGAGATCAGAATACCTCAACCCACTGACTTTTCAAATATAGTACAAGAACCCCGAAACATCTCAGATGACCAAATTCTAGGCTTCCAATCAGCATCTGAATTCTTCAACAGCAGAAATAACTCGATGCCATTGTTTAAGGAAGTGACATCAGGAGATTAAACGTGTTTGATCACCTCAGCCTGTAAAACGGCATTCAAGATTCCTCACTGTATTTGTCCAATGAAAGTCACATATGAGGACGAACAGTGTCTCTTAAAATAATGTACTTCTGAAGTACTAAATACTAAAACCTCAGGATTTAATGTTTGTTCCAAACATTATTACTAATTTTGCCTATTAAAAGACCTTTAACAGAGCATCTACCACTCTAATACGTCATCTAAATGGGGAAGAAAAAAAATAAATACAAAAACCCCAGAAGAAGAATGTTCCACAGCTAAGTTGGATTTAGTCACAACAGCAGTCATGATGATGAATAAAATCCAACATATAAATTTAAGTAGACAATTCACCAACTTGTTCTTTTGACATCTATTAGAACACAGAACTGATTTAACAGCCAATCGTAAGAGAACACAAGAATCAATTCCCATCCCCTAGTATTCCCCCTTTCATATGAAAAAGAAAAAATATCTAAAATATAAATATCTAAAACTCATGGAATAAAAACAAACGAGTGAGCTGCTTCATTGGTTTCAGACTGAGGACAAACGTGAAAGTTATCTGCTACTGCATAAGCACCACTTTAAATTAGGGAGGACACTGCCTGTTAGCTGATGGAAAACCAAGTCTTCCCCAAGCAGAACATACACACAGTATTTGTAACTTATGCCAACAAGATGATATCCATTGTAACACAACAGCTTGCTTACCGATGTCAGCACCAAATACGTTTGTAATTCAAATCCTTACTGTATTTTAGTAAATGTCATACACATCACTAGAAACCTGAATTCCTCCTCAAGGAACTATTCTGGAAGTTTTCTAGAAATAATGACACTTCTGGAAGTTCCTATGAGGAACAGAATCAGTTACACACAACAGAGAGTCTTCTCGCTATCCAGCCTGTTTCTTGGTGTCCGTTAGCAGACTTCCGCTTCTCAATTAATAGGTAACTTAGCCGTAAGATCTACTGGTAAAAAAGGAGATCTGGAGTCAGAAAGTGAGACTGGAGAGTCTGTGTTGGTGCCGATTTCAGCTGGTGAGTCACAGGAAGAGCCTGCACTGCTTCTGTTGTCATCAAGAGCATGTGACGACAGACTGAAACCAGAGTAACACCAAGATATGAGAAACGAAGTACTCTTTCCGCTTAAGTTTCACCTACTAGTTCAATTTGTTATAAAGCCATTTTGAAAACAAAGGTTACATCTCTGAAGGAACAGTAAGCCCCATGATTTGAAATAAATCTGCAGCTACACACCTTGCAGTCACTTCCAAACAAACAGATAACATTCTGCCCGTTTCCCCCCTTCAGCTCACCCAGAAATGGTGCACAGATTAGAAGCGTGCCAAAAAAGTATGTTTCTCAAGTACCTTTATAACATCTATTTTATTATTGCCGCTGCAACGGGCTCAAAGCTCATGCACAGCTATGTACATCATCTGAGACGCAAAAATGACAAATGTACTGTGAGCAACCCTGTCTTGGCAGCTGTGTGGGCACACCATGTGTATTATTAACCTCTTGACTAAAATACTAAATCAAAACCCCTTGCTATTGCAAGTCATTACAATTTTTAATATAGTACTTTTTATCTCCTCCCAGGAGGGAGGGTCAGACAGACTAATTTTCTTACGTGACTAAGAGCAAGGAAGAAAAAAGAAGAAAAAACCCCAATCCAGCCACAAGGATTAGCATTCACATTTGATTGCAACTCGAAACTAGACTCCAAAAATTGCCAGCCATGAGGTACCTTTTCCTAAACATGCTCAAATCCCACACACATGAAGCATGTTAGCACTCAGTCCTAGAAATTGTAAAATTGCCTGTTTACTGTGATAATTTCAGTGCTGCAAAATCACGGGAGGTCTGTATTAATAAAAAACCCCCCCACAACTTCAAACGTGATCATTACTAGATGAAAAAAAGACTTGTAGTGCTTCTGATGAAATGGGCATCATAAATAGCACAGCATTTACCATCCCCCAAGGTCTGCCTGATGTGAAACTTCAGGGGTAAGCATGTGCGTGGATCCTTGGAATAATCTTTTTGGATGATCTTCTATCTCTGTTACACCTTTGGTAAGAGATAAGGAGTGATAAAAATTACTACTCATTTAAACTAAAATCTACTTTCAATGTGCTTCTACAGAGCAAGCAGAACAGAGGTTCAAACTCATTGCATATAAAATAACGATCTACTGTAAAACATAGAAGTTCAATGCTGAAATTTTAAAGACTTTATTTCTTGGAAACATTTTAGTCCAAGTGTCAGTGAAGTTTAGCGAGTTATGAACTGAGGTTTAGATATCAGACATTTATTCTTCAGTACTGAAGAATAATCTTTATGTTTCGGTTTATTCCACTATCACTTCACTGACTAGCTCCACCAAAGCAGAGAATCTGAGAATAAGGAAAGCTTGTTTTCCTCTTGCAATCCACAAAAACAAGGTCCAAGATTATCACTAAACCTATATATTGACTTTGATTTCCAAATACTTTTGGAGAAGGGAGGACAGATATATGCATAAATAGGCAGAACTCAGATAAAAGTATTTTGAAAGTTGTCTCAGAGCCAGAAGTGTTCTGTTACAATGGTGAAGCACGAAGATATAAAACCAGATGCACTAAAATAACCAGGAGTCAAACTTGAAGAAAAACGTAGGAAGACAGAGAAACATTGCCCAATGAAGCTGTAAGGAGCCTACCAGGTCCCTGCATCTTTTTAGTTTTGAAGGGTGATTTTAAATCTACAGTACCTGCGCGCTTCAGTCAGCCAGGACTTTGAAAAAAATTCTATTTGTGAAATATACCAACAGTTGTATTTCTTGTTTTGTTAAGCAGGTTACATTAGTTTCTTTTCAGATCTATATGACTACAGCAATGGAGAGGCATTAGAACAGAGTAGCTATTAGTTTTACGGAATAGTAAAAGCTAATTTATCTAGTTGTCTGTTTCATCTCTACAAACAGTTCTATTTATTTGATTATCTATAATACCATCTATTTCTAGTCACTCTTTCTTTGAAGCATCAGCCACTTAAACAGAATGACCAGGAAAGCTATATGAATTATTATACAATTAACACGGCATATTAGCCAAAACCAAATACTGTACCTTTTCTTTTTATTGGCCCAAGAACACTTGGTCGAATGCAGTTAATTGGACTCTGGCTTCTCCTGCTAAAAGAAGGCACATGCTATACTGGTATCACCATTAATAAAGGAAGCCTGAAAACACGTGAAGAATCAAAAGATGTTCAAATAACAAACCACTAAGTGGAAAGCACTAAAAAACCAGGCATTAAAACAGCTTATCCAAAGTCAGTCCTTTGCATATTTTTTTTCCCCTCGAAGAAAGACCTTAACAGAAAAAGTTTAATCACACTATTTCATAGCTGGAACAGCCTAAACACTTGCATCTAGGCACTGACGAGATCTCAGCTGACAGGCAAGTACTGTGATGAACTGGTTAGGGCCTCATAAAATTTAGTTGTAGCCCATATCACCCAAAACAACATCCAATGCAACTAAAACCAGAATCAGTACCAAACCCTAAGTTTGTTTGTTTGGGCTTTCTTCCCCTTAGAATTCAAATCAATTACTTAACGTGTGATTAAGAGCAACAGAGACTGCACTGAGAAGACAGATGCCACAATGCAGCCCACTTTCCCATGAGGGTTTTAACCAATAATTTAGAGCATTGTAAAAATCTAAAGTTTACATGACTATATAAAGTTGTATTTGAGATCAGAAATCAATTATATATATAATATATACATAACAAAATCTAGTATTTCAAAAGCCTACTGTGAACAAGCTCTGCCATTTTCTATTACTGATACAATCTGGTACTTGCCTTGAAAATCGCCGTGTTGGACTCGGGCTAGGGCTTGGAGGTAACCCACTGCTACTCACCAAACTTTGCAAAGATGGTGAGAAACATTGCTGAGAGCAAAAAAGTTTGTGTTATTTATGTATAAACACTGTATCACACTCATATGGTAATAACAACTCATCCTTACTGCAGATAAATAAGCAACACACTATCAATTTACGCAACCAGTCAATATGGCCGGGTATACCGAGATACCACTTGTTGTTACTGAGAAAAAAAATTTTAAAATTGGAGAGATTCCATTTTCATGCAGAATACACGCAAGCTGACAAGGATTTATTTCACCATAGTGTGGTTAAAGAGACTACGGTTCATAAAATAAGAATGTATGCCCCTTCCTCTTATTCCAAGAGGAAGGCAAATAAAGAATGAGGATTATTAACCACAGATTAACAGTTGAACACTCCACAGAAATTCACATCCACAAGCTGTGCAACTGCTAGCGGGTATTTTCTGGTTTGGGGTTTCAGGTTTTTTTTTGTTTACCCTCTAGTTTCTTGTTTGCAGCTGAGGCAGAAAGGAGCAGGTGGCTTAACCTCTTGGTACTAATTTGGGTGAATATATTTAGCACTACTCAAGATAAAACTATTATTAGCACATTTTGCTCACCTTCCCTATTCCTCTGGTAGGTGAAGGCGCTGGAGAAACCGGGACAAAGTCTACTTGCTTTGGTGATGATGACTTTTCAAAATCATTGTCGCTCTGTAAACAGTACACATCATTATCTTAAGAGCTAGCACCTTCACATGAAAAGGACTAATTAGTGTGGAATTGAGTATGATTCCAAAGTTATCCTCCATCAGTCATAATTTTTAGGTAGCCATTTATAAGCTTACGCTTAACTAACAAAACTCCCAACCAAACAAAAAGCCTTAAACTATATGGTCAGTATCAGAACATGGAAGGAAATAGAAACTGTAAACAGGCAGATATCCATGCAATTTTCTTTTGACACACCAGCCCAGGGAACCCACATGTATCCTTGAACAACTGCTAATTTTATGCCTTATTAGTGTGGAAAAATTGCTGATCAAAAGCAGTGATATACTAACACCTTAATTGTAGGTAAAACTATAAAAGAAAATGTCGACATGAGAGTGTCTCTAGTGTCCTGATACTGATAACAGAAACACAAACGAAAGCATGAATGCATTACCAGGCTCAAGCTCTCCTCCCATGAGTGGCTCATCTGCATTGCTACTTGCACTTCTCTATAAAGAAGAAAAGAAATGTATTGTCCCAGGCCCACAGAAGACTGCATTAAGTATTCCAATTTGCCTTAATGCTTACCTTTCACGTACTGTTTCTCTGTTCATCAAATTCATTCCTTCTTCCTAAAAGATGAGCAGACAAAAAATGAAGATATAAAAACCCCAAACAGCTTTGCTACAGCAAATCAGAAAAGCTCGTTTCATTTCGCTGCGGTATGCAGAAAATTAATTCAACTCGGTTAAGCAACAATAACCTTAAGCTCTCACTACATCAGGAGGAGCAAGGGCGAGAGGATGGGAAAGAGATGAAGCAAGAGAGACCATCACGTAAGAAGGGCTTATGGGAGTTGGTTGTTTCTCAAGCAGCTTTTTTATTTTCATTCCTATCCAAGAGGTAGTTACAAAACTCAGTGATGATAATATGAACCAGACGTTTTGCATGTGCTAGAGTATCTTTACGGAGTCAAGTACAGATACTAGAAAATATGGATACTGGAAACTAGCACAGATAATCCTCAAAAGCGTGACTGGAACCCTACATTATTCGATGTATCAGTAACTAACTAGACTCTGTCAGCATCTCATTTGCAATGCCGTTGGGTTTTTTTCTAAAACGCCCATAAAAACATTATTAAAATGGATCAAAGGTGTAAAATTAAACTAAACATTAACACCAAGCTAAAGTACAAACTGGACTCGACCCACTGTTAGGTATACACCTTTCCTGAACACCAGCTGAATACTGTCCAGTTTGAGTGAGTTAGGAGATTCCCTAATTCAGTCCAGTTCAACTAAACATCTTCACAGTCTTCATCATATGCAGGGAAAGTCTTATTAACATAGTTCAACCATGTGATTATTTGCTAAGATTTGAGAGAGATCAGAAATAAATCACACAGGTTCTCATCTGTGCCAATAAGTACACAGGACACGGATCAAACACAAATTAGGAAATGTGACTGTTAGCTTTAATAAATGTATGGGACAAGTACAAATATGTAAGTATTTTCCCAAAAACTGAATTACCAAACTTTACTTCAGGTAATATAGCAGAGCCACAGCAGTTCATTCCCCTGCTCTCAGCTCATTTACACATTAATCCTCAGCTTCTTTATGTTGATAAAAACAGCTCTACAACTGACCTGAGTGCTTCAGAGTCTCTTTAAGTCAGTAAATTATTTACATAACGAAAACAAGCAGTTATTTTCTTCAGGATCACTATGCACACACCTTAAATATCTGAGGTGGGAAGCAGTAGTGTCTTCCATCACTTCAGACATTATACCCTAAAAATGCTGTCCGAAACATTAAATTGCTTTCTTAATTTTTCACCCTGTAAAAATCCAGCCTACCCATTGAAAACTAGCAAGCTAAAAAAAAAAAATTAGATATAAAAAAAAAAAATCAAGCATCTTCAAGCCAATTTTATAAAGATTGTACGGTCAAAACGTCAACATATAAAATGGAGGAGCCACAAGAGTTTGAGCTTGTTGATTTTAATACTTGAGTTTTTCGACTGCGGTCTGTTGTCTGGTAGCGGTACTATTTAAGCCTACCCAGATATTTGCCACACCCCCCTCCCTTCCTCAGTGTTTGCTCGGGTGCCCTTCCCCCCCTCCCCGTGACAGCACAAGCACAGCGATCTGGATAAGAAAATTACACAGATGAAAAACAGCGCAGCCAGAAGAGTCCAAACTATTTTTTAGCCAGAGTGTTTCCTTATCCAGTTCATCTTTTGGCTGCACAAGTGTCCTGGGCCAACACAAGTTAAGGAACACTTTGTTATGGGCCCTGAATATTTATGCTGGCACTACTGCCAAAAACTTGGTGAAACTTTACCCTAAGGGTTTACGTTAAAGGCTTCCTTTCTAAAATGTCCACTTCAAGATTCCTCTTTCTGCTCAAATCTTCTTTTCGCTGTAGGATGCACTCCATGAAATTCAGAACTCCGCAGACAAGATACAGCCTTTACTTTTAAGAACACCCTGCAGTGATAAGACTGCAGCAGACTTCGTAATACAGTTTAAAAGTAAAATCTATAGGCATTTCAAGGTTGTTACACGTGCACTGCAAAAAAGGCCAACCACCTATAAAAAAAATAAAATTAAAAAAACACAGAACCCGTGCTTACCTGTTTGATTTGATGAAGACGGCTGCTGGGAATACGGATAGGAGATGATGGCACGAACTGCAAAACAAAGCCACATACAACTGAAACACACTTAGAAACTACAGGAGAAAGGAGAGAAAGGTGTAGTTATGTTAGTAACCATTTTACAGTGGTATCCCAAACTTAAAAAGGCTTGGGGTTTTTTTTAATTGAAAATCCCCAACATTCAAAACAATCTGAATATACACAAACAACATGATAATATGTATTTCCATTTTACACTATGTATGCTCACAGATGCTAATTGGTATCAGCCTGGTTTTCACTTCATTTCCAGGCAACTAGAACTCTGTCTAATGAGGCTGCTTTTAACTAGCACGCTGCCACCCTTCATGTATATGGTTGCATAAATATTTTCATTTAAGTGATCCAGAAGGTTCCCGAATAGATCCTCTAAAAATACAAAACCAAAACAACACATTGTGCAAAAAGGTGCCTGGATTGTTGTCTACCTATAAATGAGTACTTTGACAGGTGAAAAAACCCCATCAGCTATTAGAAGTCTAATAAAGAGTTAAATACCTTCCTTATGGTTTCTAAAGAGCTTCACCAATTTGGGTGAAATCAAAGAGGATGTCACTAAAAATGGTTTTCTGTTAATTTTGTCAGTTTTGCCTCAAGATCTCACTGGAATACTATGTTCTAAAACAGTATCCTCAAAACCAAGTATTTAAAAGTTATTATTTTCTCAAAATATAATTTCCTTTCATATATTTCGCATCCCTCAAAAGACTGACCCTCAGGTGACTTTTGTCATAACCCATTCAGGGATGACAAATGCAAAGCTAAAGCTTTGACCAGAGGTTTAACAACTTCTCTGTAAGCTGACAACCCCTCCAAAAAACAAGGCATCTTTTCAAAATGGATGTGTTCAGCAAGTGAGGTTTGTGTAATTAGTAAGTGTTTATATACTTTATGCAATATGAGGCTTCATCCCCTTCACAAAACATTACTAGAGCTCTTCATTATGCTGAAGTTGGGGAACTAACAAACATTCAGTTAACCATTGACTGCACCATCTTCTAATCAGTGCCAGGGAGAACAGAAAGATTTTGCTGTCTTAAACAAAAGGTTTTGCTAAGTTACCACAGACTAATAATGCTTCATATATCCGGAACCCTCCCTGTAAAAAAAACATCAAGACATCACACCCTTCT
The DNA here is from genome assembly GCA_013398295.1 of Chionis minor. NCBI lineage: Eukaryota > Metazoa > Chordata > Aves > Charadriiformes > Chionidae > Chionis > Chionis minor. The sequence continues at coordinate 32,326 of VZSF01010767.1, forward strand.
TCTCACCAAAGATATCAGACTCACACAGAGGGGGTCTAAATGTTTGTGCCAGAATTAAGTCATCGTAATATATACTACTGAAGTCTAACAGCTATTATGTCTTGATTTGCCACTTCTGAAGCCCAGTTTAGGTCAGCTTTACTATTACAACAGGCCCCCCAAAATCCTGCGCCCCTAATAAAAATCCCTCCAAGCTGTACCAGTCAGTGTGGACCTTGAGCTGACCTTGATTCTCACACCGAGAAAAGGATCTGGACAATAGTGCATTCCTGCCTATTCACTCTGTCACTCCGCTGTAGAAATGCATTTGTTCCATCCATTATAATCTGATTTTATGACTGTGATCCACATTCTTTAAGGGCTGACATTAGCAGAATATATATGAAGCCAGTGGCTTGCATGGTAACATAAAAATTATGAAAAGACAGTTAAGTGTTCCCCTGCAGGACCTAATGCACTAACTAAATCCATTAACTCTGAGTATTCCGCATCCCGTCTCTAACGAGTCACGACCCTTGCTTTGTCCATGCTTAAAACTCATTTTTTCCCAGTTCATAGTCCTTTGATTTAATTCTTGTGAAAAGAAACTATAAGAAGCCTCGGTCACTTTTAAAGGATACCTGCTAAAGCAGATAACACGTTTGTTAAAATTATGCTGCTTAAATCCCCAATGCTTTAAGAAAGCACAAAGCTTAACAAAAAACATTACAAACTATTACACGACATGGATGAGAAACACCTTCCCCCTTCCTCTCTTCTCCAGTATGTTAGATAATCTTTTTCAGTGCAGGTAAAGTTTCAGAAGAGCCAGTTTGGCAGGAAGCGCAGCCAAAGCCAGCAGTCACCTGCCCCTGATGCCTCTGCCCCTCCACTGCTGTCCCTGCAGTGCCCCCTGTCTGCTGCCAACACGAGCATTCATGGGGCCACCCTGAACCCAACAGGGAACTTAACCTAGCTTGAAAAAACTAAAAATTAAAAAATAATCATAAATAAAATCAACTTTTGCTGAAACAGCACCTAAGCATCTAAGCACAGGCTAAAATTCTTTGCTTAAACAACAAAACTAAACCCCCAACCGCACAAACAAAACGAAAACCGCAAAACGTTTACTCTCTAGATGCCACTGATGTCTTCTGGAAGGAAATAAAAAGCAGATACTGGGCCTAGCTGACCCTTCCTTGGCAACTACGTGTAGCGTCAGGAAACTGCAGATTAAGCGTTGGCCAAAACGGTCTACCTGCCCCTGTAGTCATCAGTATAAAAGAGCTGGAGTCTGAGACTTGGAGAAGCCACTCAAGAAAGAAAAGATTTTAGAGTTCAGCTGAGCAGCAGCTCTGAAGATGGAGCTAGATTGAGCACGACCATCAGGTATCACAGCATTTTAGCAACTCCCATTATCCCCGTGACAGCGAACACAGGTTAGACAAACATTAATCTACTTTTTTTTCCAAAGTTTTAACAAAACATAAAATTTTAGCTGTACTTACAATGCTAACCTAACAAAGTTTCAGTCACTTGTGAATATTTTCACTCTTTATTAGAGCTTGCACTGCAATAGAACTTGGATTAGTTTTCCTAAATACAGATTGTGGGGTTTAAAAATACACTTTATCACCTACTTATTGTAAAATTTAATTTACCAAAGTACATGCCATCCAGCTCCTTCAAATATCTCTAACATCATAAAACTACACTACTACTACAGCAAGAATACCAGGTGAGGTTGCTTAGGATCCTTAATGCTGAAAGTTTAATTACTTCCCCAAAATCATTTATCTATGTTTAAGATAATTTATCCTGGTTTAAGACCACAGAAGGATGAGATAATGTCTACGTTCCTTTCCAATTTCATCTTCCCTGCCATCTTCAACAGAACTAAAAACCAATAATCCAAAGAAATATTTCAAAACGGACACAGCACTGATCTAGCAGTGAATGGAGCACTTGATTTTTTAGCATAAGTAAAATTTCAACTATAGTTTGCCAGCACCTGGTCAGCTGGGGGTGAAGAAGGAAGTTAACTGCCAGGATGCTTTTTAAAAACCTTCAAGTTGCTTTGAAGGGTTAAGAACATCATCCCAGGCAGATGGGAACGCTGGTTCAGCCCAGAAGACAACATCTAGCAGGGGCAGCCAGAAGAACTAGCCCATCAGTCAACTAGTTCCTGCTTCCCAGCAAGTTCTGGGCAATGCACCCTAAATTAGCACCTTTTTTTTGCCCAACAATTGAGGATCTTCAAGAAGTAAAGACAATAAACCAAGCTTTTGCCTTTGTTTGTTTCTCTTTTTGTCTGACCGCAAGCATAAACAAATTTACCCCAAGCTGCCACCCTAGAAATATATATGAAAAAAGAGGCTGTTGTTTAAAGAAATCTTTACCATAATGCATTCTATTAGGTTTTATATCCTAGCAGGAGAAACACCAATCTTTCTGGACTTGCACATAAGTATCCCAGTCCTGTTACAGATGTAAACATTTGCTGAAGTAGTTGTCTGTCCTGATTTTAAACCAGAATTTTCGCTAAGGGGAATCAGCCCAACAAAATAGAAGAGCATTATTCTTCAACCATTAACACGGGACTAACAAATTATTTCTACAGTATCTTCAAAAAGTAACTAAGAAAAACAGGAGAATTTTGGCAAAGAGAAAACAGGTTCATTTTACCTCCCTAGAAAGGACGCTGAAGAGCTGCCATCTCATATAATAAACAGCCCAAAGACCAGATATCAGATTTAAAGTTATAGCTGTTTGTCAGCATTTCAGGGACTTTGTTTCCTATAGTTAATAGAAAATTGATACTACTCTCCTCCCACCCCAACATAGCTTTGTTTTTCCAAAACATTAATAATCAACTAAATGCAGCTGGATGTCATCCTGGGTCTACCCGTTTCTTAAGGCTTTCTTAGGGAAAAAAAGCTACATTTCTGGTTATAAATGAAAGTCTGACCAAAAATTCCTTTTGGTTAGAGGAAGTAACTACCCCATGCACTCTAACCCTTTGCGGGTTAGCAAACTACGCTGTGTATGTGGTCCTGTGCAGGTGCTCTAAATCCGTCCAAATCACACCCTTCTACCACCATTTGTACTAAAACACAAGGTATGCAGTATTTTCTCTAAGTTTAGATTAATATTTTAGAAATTCAGATTTGGGGAGCTGCATTAACAGAAGTCAGACAAAAGTTGAAAGCACAAACAAGCGTCTCTAAGAGATACAGAATCATTAATCCTGGAAGTCTCAAGATTCATGCTCTATCAGCCAGTTATATCTTGTTACATTAGTTGTTGATGACAAGAATCTATTCTGTCATTACTAGAGAAAAGGCAATTTAAGATCAGAACATCACCACACTTTTTTTTTTTAAATAATCAGAAATTATGAGCACGCTGGTTACTGAACACCACATCCACGTAATTAGTTCTCCTCGTGAACTACCTTCCTTACTCTGTCTCAGAACATCTGCTTGCATTTTATAAACAAAGTTACAGTCACAATGAAATGTAAGTACTGTCCAAGGCCAAATGGTCTACAAATAACATTTCACTATAGCTACGGTGTATTAATGTCACAGTCGAGAGCCTTGTTTCTGAAAACATGTGGTGTTAGTTTCACAGACTACAATCTAATTTTCTTCTTTAATCCTGTTTGCACACTTCTGCTTTGGACCTAATGCGGCCGGTCTAGGAGTTTTCTTACCAGACTATGACGGTTCATAACTGTGGTGCTGTTCCTGCGGGTTCGCAAAACGTTAGCCTGGAACACCTGTGAATTATCGCTGTGAAAAGAAACACTTGTCAAACACAAAAGCCATTTCCTTCCTATCAAAAAGTACCTCTTAATATAAGCTCAGTTTCAAATGCTACGACAGCTATCGTTGCAAGACAAAGCACTCAAGAGACAGGTATATAAGAACTCTTTTAGGTTGTTGGCCGAGAGTGGAAACCAAACTGCTCTTCCCCCAAGCCCCAGCTACTTTAATTAATGACTTTAATTAATCATATTGAGTCCTCAGAATAACTGAAAAAATTGTTAATGCTGATCATTTCTGTGGGAATTTATTATGTTTGGAATGGCTGCAGCTTGTATATTGCTTCAAACGTCAGTCAGCAAAACGAGTTTATAAATGGCATATAACCAGTAGCTGAAACCAGCTTCAATGTCATAGATAAAACAGAATCAAAAAATATAGTATCTTGATAAATCTTATCAGTACAAACATTTAATAAGTTCTGATAAATTTAATAAGTTTCCAGGCGAGGTTAAATTAAACATAGAGCAAAACCAGTTTTTAAAGCCCTAAAACTTTTGGCCCCAGTCACATTTCTAACCAGGAAGCAGTACATCCATTTCAATAATGCAGGATTTGCTATTCGATGTAAAACGAGCTCCTTTCTCAAGGCAACTTTAGTTCTAGTGATTCCTAAAGGGTGCTTCAGTGCTCATCACTAGTGTTATCAACAGCCATTGATCAGCACCTAATGAATGAGACTACAGAAATCAGGTAAATTTTACGGTCACTAGAATAAAAATTGTCAGCCCCAATCCTGTAATCCCCATGCCTAAAAATCACTGAGGAACTGCACAGGCAAACAGATCTAAATGTAAGACATAATTAGATCCAAATTACAAGAAGTCACTGGGTTGTATCTTTTTGTCTCAGCTGCAAACCTGAGATGAACAAAAGCGCTACACAAATACAATTTCTTGAAACTAACCTGACTAATAGTATTATCTTGTTCTGAAGGCTGATAATCATAATGCACTTTAAAGACCCATCACTAACAGAATCCTCCAGTTTAAAATGCACCAGTCAGACATGTAAGTTTTAGATAGCTTTTATCTAGCTGCAAATAAAAATTAAATAAAGCTTATACTGTGAAATGAAAGCCAACAGGAACTGGACTAAGCACTGTGCTTTTCACCAAGAAGAATGCACTGACTGACTCTCTCTAAAATATCAAGTACAAATGACCAGACATCAGTTACAATTTTGAAAGAAGTTTCATTCATTTCACACCCCCAAGAGATCAAACAGTTGCCATTTGACAGGCAGTGGAACAGGAGAAATTTAAGGGATCCATGAAGTGATGTTCAGAGGTGAAAGTTACTGGCTGAGGCCAATAGCTACAACTCCTTTTTAGTGGAAGTGTACTGGTTGGTAGGCAAACCCAACACACACAGCACTTCCTGAAATCCAGGGTTTGAACGGAGAAAACAAGTTGGAATGATTCTGTAACGCATTGCCACAGGGTGAGTCCAATATTCAGTGCTAACTAGAAGAAGAGGGGGACAGGAAAAAAAACCCTACAGTATCTTTACCTTTAATCTCTCTTGCAAAACACCAGAGCTGGTCAGATCTCAGACTTACCTTTCACAGAAAATTCTTACAGTTCCCATTAAAAATCAATTTTGTTTGGCGTGAAAATAAGAATCAAAAGTTCTGTGGAAGCTAACTTCTGTGATCTAAAATACTCCACGTAAAAATGCTCTCTGGCTCTACATAACTCATTCTCCAAGCTCCTTACTAAATCTGTTAATGAAGAAGTCATAACAGGAGGCAGAGTAGAAAAAGCAAAGCTGTTCAAGAGCAAGAGCTTTTGTTTCAGTTTACCCAACAAAGCTATTCTGGGAAAAACTGAAGTTTCTTGCCAAGAGCTGCAATCTTGCAAAAACAGTTTTCTGCTGGAAAATTCCTAACTAACAGGCAAACCACTGCAATCACCTCAAATTAGTTCAATGGCATTGCAGTTTAATTTGTATAAACACCTCATGTACAGAGTACGCACGGTTTCAAGGCAAGAGCTCGTGCTTACCCTTTTCTACCTGCCCAGGCCCTGAAATATGTAATTTCTTTACAGCATGCTTAAGGGATGCTTTTTTGGTTTGTTTTGGGGCTTTTTGTTTGTTTGGTTTTTTTTGAGGCAAGCGTCTAACAGTTTGTAAGAAACAGCTTACAAAAGGCTGAGATTATAAAAACACCTCGTCTCAGCGACACAACTAGTTCACCTGCTCAGAAACCTCCCTGAGGAACAACAGCCATTCACAATACTTCTATAACACGTGGAAATGTAAGCTGATAGTTGTTTCATGACGATTACATAAAAGAATCACAATTATGTTCACTTAACATGAAATCATGACTGAATGAGCGAGAATTAGTATTTCCTCCGCACTGTAATGTACTAGTAACCATTTTGGTACAAAAGATTTATGAGACTTGTTTGTCATTCAACATCTAGTTCCCTACAAAAACATGAAGTTTAAGGGAAAAAAAAAGCCCACCGTTAAGTAATTACCACGTATTATGCTATCTTTTAAGAAGTTTATTGTCAATGTGCTTTTCCAAACTGCAGATGTACTACTAGTAGCCCATGGACCACCCTGAAGTTAGACAGCAGCCACACCACACAGCAGACGGGGGCATCTCCCAACTTCATGACGGCCCAGGGGAGGCAAGAAATAGCAGCACTGTGAGTTATAAACTCACCCAAACACAAAACCACACAAGGGACCGTGCAGGTCTGAGAGCTCTCCTGCCAGCCCTTGCCTGGGACTGCCACCCTCTCTGCCCTGCCAGCCCCCCTTGCAAAAGCCACTTGCCACAGGCTGAGGGCAATTCCCTTGCTAACAAAATTAGCATCCTCCAGCAAAACTCCAGGACAACTGATACACTGTTTTACACTCAGCATAAACCTTATCTTTCGAGGTCCCGTGAAAGTATGCTTCTCACCGAATTCACCCCATCCTTCTGAAAGCATTTACCGCCGTAATCATACGCAGCGCAGTGATTTTTTTTTTTTATTTTTGTTGACCAAACTTCAACCATTACAGAAATCACAGGGACCACTACATTATCTATAATATATGGCACAACCTCGGTGCTGAGCCCCGCACGGTCCTCAGCTACGCGACACACAGCGGACCTAGACGTAAACAAACAAAGCGTTTTAATGAGGCTACGGCACGTCTATCCAGGCACGCATCCCCCCGAACTTCGAGGGATTCCCGGGATGGGGACACCGCTCCGGCACCCACCTTTCCCCCTTCGCCACAAAGCACCACCGCGGCCCTGCGCTGAGGAACTCAACACTTCCCCCGGCCCGGCGAGCGACCCCCGCGGGCACAACGGGGGCGCCCACGGAACCGGGGCGGCCACCGACGCCGCTCCCCGCCGGGCAGGGCGGTGCCGGGGCTGCGGGCCCCACCGCCG
>VZSF01010767.1:43847-99595 GCA_013398295.1 Chionis minor
GAGGGGAGAGGAGCGGGGGCTCGGCAGCACCGGCCGCCCCCGGCCGGGCCCCGCCGCTCTCGGAGAGGGCCCGGCCCAGCCCCGCCGCGGCCGCGCTTCCTGCAGGCCCGCGGCATCGGGCCGGTGCGCGGTGGGGGCTGCTGAGGGGTGTCGCTTGTTTGTCGGTTGTTTCTCGTAGCCGAACGACCGGGGTGTTGCGGGTCGCCGCGGGCCGGCGGGAGGAAGGTGCTTGCTGGGCTCCTTCACTAGAACGAGTCCTTCTATTGTGACAAAATGGATGTTTTCAGCTCAGCGGAGATGAGAGCGTGCACCGTAGCGCTGTGTAGCTTTACATAAAGCACTCCTTAGGAAGTTGTTTGCAAAACTTTTTCCTTTCCCCCCCCGCCAGTGACAACTCGCAGGTTTTTCAGCCTTACGTGTTGCGAACTCGCAGGAACAGTACAACAGTTATGAGCCGTCACAGTATGGTAAGGAATCTTAAGCACGTTTTGTTTACACCTAACGAGAAGTAATTGGGCTGGAGAAATGAAGTTAGACTTGATTTGTGTTTGCACTAAGCATCCCAGCGAGCTCCCAAGCTGCAGAATATGCATTTTTTTTCTTTTCCACCTCTAACTGTAACCTGTAGTGAAACAATGCTGGTGCATTTGTTAACCGTATGTCCCCAAGACGACAGCAGTAGCTGAAGCTGCGTGTGACTCCCAGAATTAAGTACAATCTCAAAGTTAATTTGGACCTGAGTGGGGGTTGGAAAAGTGCTGTCTCAACTGAAAGTCTTGAAAGGGTGTTTCAATTTGTTGTAAAAATGGAAGAGAGTGTCACAAGTCTTCGTTGACCTGTTTTTTTCACAGAGCCGCTCTGTGGGGGTTTTTTTTATTTGTAAAGGCCAAACACTAGACATCAGAAAAACACTTAAGAGTAATTCATTTGTTGGGTGATATTCTGCCTGCTATTAAATAAATCTGGCATTGTACAGTACTGCAGTTATTTAAGTTTTCAGAGATGTTATATTTCTTTCACCCTTTCCTTGTCAGCTCGACAAGCTAGAGCTATGTGCTCTTTTCCACTAACATTTTTCTTTCTCATGTGAGGGTATTAGCATTGCTTTTTTTCAAAACCCGTGGAACTTAAAAAGTCCTGAAGTATGTTTCTTCTATGTCTCCTGTTCAGAAAAGGCGAGATGGCATTTTAGTTCAAAATCTTCTGTTACAAGATTTCTTAAAAAGTTAAGAATCCAAGTTTTTGGAACTCAAATCAGTAGGTGTTACAGGACCGTGGCCTGTACTCATGGCCATCCTGAGTGGGAACTGTTGGCCCATTTGTGTGTGATGGTGGCCAAAGTTCCAGAGGAATTACAAGCACAAAACCGAATGCAACTGAAAAATTGCAAAAGTAAAGTTTTGGGGAGTGTTCTTTAAGACTGAGCTGAAACATTGAGATTTCTCCTTTATAATAGCCGACTGGATGAGTAAGTTAGTACAGGAGTTTGTTGTTTTCCCTAGGCAGTAGGGAATTGTATAATGTTCATGGTTTCATTTATAATACCTCACTAGTTTAAATGGCGTATATAGCTATTTGTGTATTTGAGATGCTAAGCAGTATCTGCTTGCAAGTCTGAGGTCTGTGCCACTCGCTGAGTGATAGAATGAATTTGTAAGTGGTAAAACAAGTCTTTTCTCTTGAAGGTCAGTGTTTTCTTTTCGCAACATTATTTGAGTCATGCACCCGTAGTTGTACAGCTCATTTTTAATTCACTAAGAATGCAGGTGATGGTAAATACGATGTATGCAAGCTGTTGATCTGTGATTTAATCACTGTGGCTGTTGCTTTTTTCCAGTTGTTGTCATCATCTCCTATTCGTATTCCTAGTAGCCGACTTCATCAAATCAGGAGGGTAAGTGTAGTTTTTATCTGTATATTTAGTAACCGAATGAAAAGTATTATATAATATTGAAGTACTTACATAATGGCAGTTTCTTTCCTATTGAGTTTTTCAAGTACTAGAGGAAACGGAGTCTCTTTTAAAGACTTAGTTTCAACAAGGAAGTATCCTTGCAAGGGTTATTGTTGTCATGTTTAAACTACCTTGCGTTTTTGAAGTGTTATTTCTTTCAAGAGGAGCGGTGAGCTGGCCTAGTAGCAGCCTCTTCTTTCTGGAGTGCTCCTGCTGTTCATATTTCAATTCTTAGGGCAAATTATTGAATCGTGAGTGTTATTCCTGAGTACCTGTAACTTACAACATTTATCTCCTGCAGGAGGAAGGAGTGGATTTAATGAACAGAGAAACAGCACATGAAAGGTGAGCGTTACTGAAACTAGGTGATAAAATAGCCAGACTTATCCTCTTCGTAGCTACTGATGGGATTTTTTGTATTCTAGGGAAGTGCAAACAGCAATGCAGATAAGCCAGTCATGGGAGGAAAGCTTGAGCCTGGTAATCTCTTTATAGATGTTTCCTATTTAATTCCACTTTTACACTCTACTGACGAATTTAAGGGAAAGAGAGGAATTAACTGTGAAAATAGTTTGAGAAGAAGTTAAGTTCATCTGCTTTAGCTATTTTGTGTGTTTGGGCCAATGACTTTCCATTAGAAGGTTGTGCCTTGGATTCTAAGGCAGCGTCCTGTGCCAGCGTTAAGTTGGAAACCTTGTATTTACAGAGCGACAATGACTTGGACAAGTCTGAGAAATCTTCCTCCCCAAAGAGAATAGACTTCATTCCAGTTTCGCCTGCACCTTCACCTACCAGAGGAATAGGAAAGGTAGGATAAGCGAAATACCAAACTGAAAGAACATTTTTAGAATTTTAGACCAAGGTGAACTATGAAGACGTGTAACTTCACAAATGGTTTGATTTTTTTTTTTTAAACTAACACAACCAAACAACAACAAAAGTCCTCCAACCCACACCCACGTTTGCTTGGTTTCTGAGAATCAGATGCTTACCGTCTGAGAGCCTGCAGAGTTTAAGCAGCGTGCCAGTTCTGTCACACTGAAGGTTTTCAGTTGCTGCTATTTGTGCCATGTTTGGACGGCTTAAGAGTTCTGGTTCTAGGGAAGCTGGAAGAGGTCGTTAGAGCTGTCAGGTTTGGACATGGTCTTCAGCTGCATAAGTGGGGGGATGCTGGGGAAAAAGCACCAAAATCGGAAGGTATTTTATGTGTAGAGTAAGAGAGGCAAAGACCAAAAGCTGCAAATCTCTGTGAGGTGAGGAGGATGAAAATATGCCCATCGGTTATGGAAAGGAAGGCATAGCCTCACTGTGAAGGAGGGCTCCGGGATGCTGAATTTGCACTGAAGACTGATGGCGTGTGCTGGAAAAAGGGAAGAGGTGGATCTTAGATAAACTACTTTTTCCAGTGAGGACTGGAAGACTGAAATGTAGCATAGAGAAACTGGCAACTGTGTTTAAAGATGGTCTGCTTGACCTTGTTTTCAGCCTCTTTGGTGGTTCTGCTTTTGAACTGCTGCTGCTTTTACTGCGTGCCTCCGCCGCGGATGGATGGATGCATGGAACAGCCGCGTACTAGTGCTGGGTAAATGTGTTCCCAGTATAACGCTGGTGCTGGTAGCTGGTCCTGTGCCTCTGGAATCACAACTAGCACTACTAGAAAACCTGACAAATGTTTTTGTGCTCAACTAGGGGCGTTCATGGGCTAAGCTCAGAGCCACTGCAGAACCACAGAGATAAATACTCTGTTCCACTCTGGAATATTGTGTTAAATTTTTAGGTCAGGTTTATTTGGACTAAACTTGACTTGCTTGTTTAATAAGCCCCTGGAAAGAAGTGAGTCCTGAGCACTGTACTGCTGCTTCTAAATGTGACAGGAAGAACAGAAACAACAGCCTTATTTAGTGTCTATTTCAACTTCAGATTTCTTGTGGGTTTGAATTTTAGGTTAGTCGGAGCAGCATTGCATTAGGCAGTGTATTTTTGCAAGTTAAGTTTTACTGCCTGTAAGATAGCATTATTTTTTATTAAGATTGCATATTATCTGTCTTATTCTGTTACTAGTTTTTCTTTAACTGAAGGTGTTTTGTTTGGTGGGGGAGGGAAACACTTGAGTATTTAAAAGGAAATTCTGAAGCATCTTACTGGGACTTTTTCTGCAGCAATGCTTTTCACCATCGTTGCAAATGTTTGTGAGCAGTAATGGATTACCTCCAAGTCCTATTCCCAGTCCAACAAGGCGATTCTCCAAGTAAGTAACATCTGCAAGTAACAGGTAGAAATTGCCTTAAATTCCGAGGCTAGCACAAAGATTAGTTAAAGCTGTTGCTAAGGCATTAAAAGAGACTTTAGTTTTACAATAGTTGAAGTAATGCCACATAAAAATGCTCCGAAAGTTCAGCCTTTACTAATGGTAGCTTTAAGTGGGTGCTCTTATAGGAGTCTGTGTCAACTAGACTTGGTAACTTGTGGGGAGATTCCTGGGTACTTGAAGTGAATTTTATTAACTTCATCAGCATGTCAATTTTATGTGAATATTGCACACAATTTAGAAATGAAGTGAGGATGTGATGCACTAAGGGAAGGAGAAACCCCTAGAAAATTTACGACAGTGTTTTGTGACAGATAATGTGCTGTAATAGGCAGCACTTTGTTATCTACGTGTTTAGATTCCCTAAGCATTCCAGTTGTGCTGGAATAGTTGTAAAGAATGTTCCCTATGATGTGGTCGCGTTGATTTGGTGCTAGGTATGGTGGTGTTCAGACTTGGAACCTTTACAGACCTGACTGTCAGCGTTCTCTCTCTAGCAGGAGGAGTCAAAGTCCAATCAACTGTATCAGGCCTAGTGTTCTCGGCCCCATTAAAAGAAAAGGTATGCGTATTTACATTATCAGGTATTTTAATATGGATGTAGTTTTGCAGCCACATACGTTTCTTTCTCTTCCGTATTTTTTTGTTGTTCTGTAAATATAATGTGCTTGTATCCATGGTGAACTGGAATTTGCCAATTATAACTTAAAAATACGATGTAAAGTAGCTAGTCTAAAGCACAAGAATGAAAAACTTGAAAAGCCACTACTGCTTGAGAGGCAAACTTTATTCCACATCAAATTAAATGTTACGAATATTCGTAAGCCCTGACATTCCTAAGAGTACCACTGTATGGTGCACACCCTTCAGATCATCTTAGGAATGTTGCTTATCATGCAGTATCTTCTAAACTTAGTACTGAATGTTTGTTTTTACTCAGAAAGTTCAGAAGGTGAGCGTTCAGAGAAATGAATAGATCGGTGCTCTTTCCTCCTGAAGGGGGAAAACCGTGTTCTTTCCTGGAAGCATTCTGTGTTCAGGATATTAAAATTACATCCCAGAACAAGTCTCCGTACCAGAACTGTAAGATTGAGATATTTTTAAGTGTGCCTCTAGCTATGCTTATCCTTTCTGCATTTTTTTTAACTTAGACATTCTTAACTGAACCAAAAGCAAGTCCTTTTATTTTACAAGAATTATATTTAGCCTTCGAGACAAGTTACTGTTTATGTGGGTTTTTTTAGGACTGCTTTTCCTATCAGATAAAGAATGTTGTCTAGTTTTTATTCAGTTGTCAGGGGAGAGAGACAAGTTTTCTCACAGATGTCAGTTCTATCTTGGCTGTAACTTTCTGTGAATTTTAGAGGCATTAAAATTGAACAAAAGTTTATCAAGCTTAGTGATCAATAGGGAGTAGATATTCATGCTGTGTTGTTTTACTTTAAACATTTTACAATAGACTTTACAGAGATTGTATTAAAACCAGTGCAGGCAAAGGGCAGGCTTTCCTCACCCTGTGCATGTGCTCTTGTGGAGCATCTTTTACAAAGTGGAGATAGGAGTTGGCCTCTTTTACTCGAAATGTCAAGGAATTGTCAAAATGTTAGTTAATTTTAAAACATCTAATCCATTTAAATGAACCTACTGTCTTTTCCTAAATGCATAATCCTGTTGTTTTCTGAATTTTAGCCATAGCTTTATGGTTCATATTTTACAGACGTGACATGGTAACAAATTGACACCATGATATGGGCAGGGAGGAAACCAATGTATTGAAGAACATTTCTCTGCCGTAGGGGATTAATACTGGCAGACTGGGCAATGTGTTGTAGTGGTGCAGGTTTGTCTGTGTGAAATTTCAAGTGGCAAAAGTTACCTAAGTTTTGGGGTTTCTTCATTTTTGTATAAGACCAAATATTTTATAAATGTGTTTTGCCCATTCTGCTTGATAGAAGTTTTTATTCCTTCCCTTCAAAAAAGGCAATGTATCTCTGTGGGCTAAAGGAAATACAAAATTTCGGGAGGGGAGGATTATCAGTCTTTTATAAAATGAGCGGTAGTATAATTCTCTTGCATAATGTTATTAATACATACTGGTTTGGTATAACACTTAACCTCTCTCAGCTCTTCAAACTTACATCTACACTGTGAAGTGTAGGTTAAAAAGCCAGAAAATTTATTTCCAGTTCGGTATGTTTTTGTTGCCAAACTAAGAATTAAAATATTCTGTAGCTGAGAGGTTTAGTTTTTCTTTAAGCTTGTTATTAGCAAGTTCACAATATTTGCAATGTGTCTATTGTACAGAAGCTCTTAATGAGCTAGCTCATTCTCAGGGCAGATTATACTAAACAGATTATATGAATTCTCCCCATCATGTTTAATCTTTTAATGTCAGTACATGATTACAGGTACAAAGATAGTCTGATCCATGATGAGTAAGTGGAAATGCATACATGTGCCATTTATTTTTTTCTATTCAGCTTTTTTCTAAAAGCGTACATAGGCATCAGGATTTGTTGTACGCAGGAGGTGAAACTGAACCAAGTTGGTGCTCCTGTTTTCATAGCCACTAAGAAATTTAATGTCTGTATTTTGGCTTATGTCAGTTGCCTTATCTCAACTGCTTGCTTAAAATTAAGTCATGGTAATTGTCTGCTTTAGATTATTTTTTCTGATGGTAGTTGAAGTAGCAAGTGCCTGGTTTTGCATCTGAGATTGTTGCAGCCCTTCAGATACTGCTGAAGTATGACTTAAATTAAGGATGGGCTGGATAGTTAAACAACAGCTAGCATCAAATTAATGTCTTACCCAAGTGCTTGGTTGGCTGAATTGGAACACTTGCCATGTTACAGATGCAACCTTGCTCTATTGTGGGACAAACCTCACTTTTACAGTAGGCAAATATTAAATGGACATTCCAGAGACTCAAGATTATTTGCACTATTTTCCTTAGGTGAAATGGAAACTGAAAGTCAGCCAAAGAGACTTTTTCAAGGAACAACCAACATGCTTTCTCCAGATGTTACACATCTGACAGATCTCAGTTCATGGTAAAATATTTCATGTGCCCTGAAATGCCGAAACAGGGAACGTGCATTTATCACAAGCTTTCTTGTTTTGTTTTGTGTTTTCCAAATAAAAGTACTTTGTGTGTAGCTTGCATATGCGTATTTCTGGGAACTACTGCTGTGGTGGTGTGCGTGACAGTGTTCCTGCTCCTTTCATCAATTCTTCCTGAGCAGACTCTAGCCTAGATTTTGTGCATCAAAACTTTTATCCTGAATAGAATTGTTACAGATACCTGTTGGTTCATAAGCAAAGTTACTTTGCCTCAAGGATTGCTTCATCATTTCAGTATGTTGTAGGCAATGGTCATATAGTGTCTGTGGTACTTAGTGAAATAATTAGGTGACACATTCATGGTCTTTAGTGTCTATCTCCTTTCTGTATTAGGATGTAAAAAGCTGAGCGCTTTTTGTGTCAAGAGTCAGATACTAAGTATTCTAAAATATCAACTCTGTATTACTATAATTTCAGTTTACCTACAGACTTGAAAGTGCCTAGAAATTTTTTTTTTTTTTCACGTCGCTTCGGCTAAATTGCACACCCATCAATTTATGTGCCCTTTGGAATCTGGTACCAAGACTTAGGAATTCCTCTGTTTGGATTTCATACTTACAAGGGAAAAATAGGTTTCAAAATCTTGCTTTGTGTGGTGCGACATAAAAGAATATACTGGCTGTTTAATGGCATCTTTGCTGCATTGCTGATCACATTCTTATTATTCCTTTCCTTTAGCATTTTAAGGGTTTTATTCTTGTTAGTTTTCACCTCCTTTCTATAACTGATTACAATCAGAGTCATAATTTATTCTGCATGTTAAAAAATAAAATTAAAAAAAAAATTCTGCTCCTTATTCCCGTAAGGAGCATGAATATCTATATAACATGCTAGAGAAAACAAGGAGTTTTCAGGGCTGCCAGTCTTGCAGTAAAGACTGAGTGGTAGTATAGGTCTCCTACATCTTTTCTACAAAGCTGAAAGCACGTTAGCTTTGTACGCAAAGTCATCATGGCCGCGTTATTAAATAACCTCTTTCTTTTTCCCCAGCCTGTCTTCAGATATTCTTGATGGGAGTAGCAGCAGTGTCGGCTCTTCCTCTGACTCACTGACTAAAGGCAGCATAACCACAGAGTCTCCAGTAACATGCTCAAACTCGTGCTCTTCGTTCATTTTGATGGACGATCTCTCACCGAAGTGACTTCAGTTCTGAGTCAGTGTCTGGCTGTGCTGTTCCCTTACTGTACCCTCGTACAGAGAAACGAACTCTGATCCTTGAACCACTAACACGTGGATTATTCAAAGGAAAAATTATCCTAACTGTAATCCTTGGCGACGTTCCAGTGATTTTGATTTATCCATTTAATGGACGTTGTAGACCACATTCACGTCTGGTTTTGCGAATTTATTTTGTAAACGAGATGTCTGCTCAGATTATACTAACTTTTTGCTTTCAGAAACTTGTGTACACTTTTTGATTACGAGAATAGGTACCTACCTATTAGCATTGCAGTTTTTGGGAAAATACTTCTACCATTCTTGTGGTCACTGTCTAGGGAAATAATTTGGTTCGGAAGGATTTGAAAATACTAATTTATTCTGTGGCACTTCTACCATTGAGTAAAACTGTTCTCCTTGTTTTTTTTCAGTTCCTAGCCTCAAATTCTCTTACAGAAGGGAGGAAAAAAAAAAATAATCTTAGTGCTGCTAGTCGTTTTTATTACAGAGGACCGCAGTGGGTCTGGAAATCTCATTCTATTACATTTAAAAAAATGAAAAACAAAAAACAAACCCAAAAAACCAAACCACACCAAAATAGCTAATGACTGGCACTTTTGCCATCAGTGAAGAAATAATGATACTCTATGAACATGATTAAAATAACTGCATAGTTCTCTCCCCACACCCTTTGTCCTACAGATTGTATGAAATAAGGTCAATATTCAGCAGGACTCGGCCAAGGAAAAATTACTCCATGCCTCGATCTAAGACATACAGTGCTAATAGCTAAGCTATTTAAACTACTGTGTAGGAGAACCACGTATGGCACCATCGATGTCTCCTGTGGCATTGAGGTCATAGGTATTTTTGTGCCTTAGGGGACATTGTTACAGAACTACGGAATGTAAACCGGAGGGGGGGGTGGGAAAAGTCCTTCGTGTACAGCTTGTTTATAGAGTGCTAACTGGATCTGTCGTCGATGCTGCTTTCCTTAGTGTTCCTTTCCGAGGTGTGTGCTCCGTCGCAAGGTGCCATGGGCGCTCCCCGCTCAGCCGAAGTAATGCTCTCTCCGCTGGGCGCAGCGTCCATCCAGTTGTTGGTCGCCAGCAGGGCAAACGAGCTAAGTGGGCGTTTGATTCCTAAGGAAAGACTGAAAAGTTTGGATTGAATACGTGCTCTGCAAAGCGTTTGGCCGAGGAGTTAGAGTTGAGCTATGAGTAGTCTTGATACACACACAGTACCTTGGTCAGTCTGAGGTAAGACAATAGATATTGTACTTTTTAAAGACTTTAACGGGGCAAAATAAATCCGTTTGTAATCTACTGTGTTATGCTATTTATTATTTATAACTATGTAAAAAGTCTGTGGTGATGAATTATAGTATTTTTTTATGATTGAATAAGTTTTTATGTTCAGTAATTGCTGGCTGGTTTGTATTTAATACGCGACATTGTCTGCCAGAATCGTAAGCTTCCATTTTTGAATGTTTGTAACATAAATGCTTTTGTTATCTAAAAGTACAACTTCTGATCTTTTTGAAAGAAAATAGCACTGAATTTAAAGTAAGATTATGTGCTTTAAAAGAGAGCACGATCTCTGGCAATACTGTCTGGCTAAAAAGGGGAGGGGGCGAACTGTAGTTTTTTCTGTTCTGAAGAAGCCGTTGAGTTTCCAGAAGATGTGTACATACCAGATTATTTTTAAAAGTGTTTCCATTAAATTGTAAGAATTACCGTAACGGGCCAACGGTGGCACTATTATTTGTATTATCATTTTCACCTGTGGAGCGTTAGTTCCCCACCTCAAATAAATGTGCATATTGTAAAATATTGTCCATTGGTGCCATTTTTAAATGAGCTCTACAGTATTGAATGTTAATTTTATTTGTATATGCACAGTGCTATTTCTTGAATTTTTGATGTCTTAAATCGCTTAATTATTTTTTTATTCATGCTTGTACCTTCTCTGCCTTCTTGGTGCTGAAAGAAGGCTGCTTTGACATTTGCAAAATATTGATAAACGGTCTGTGATAAAATTCAACCTGTTACCTGTGCCCCAGTTTCATTATACCGTGCTTTTATTGGTACTGTGATTTAGAAATCTGAACAAGGGGTGGCAGAAGGGGGAAACCTGTTGCATGCTTTCTTAAAACTGAGAAGAGCATAGCTGTTGCTTATTTTTGGCTGACTTACCTGTACAATTGATGTATTCCAGATTTGTTTGTTAGTGGAGAGTCTTATACAAGTGCTGGCCTTTGTAAACATTAGAGTGTAAGCTTCATAAAGCAAACGCACAAATATTCACTCTTGTTACAGCATTTTTTTCAGTGTTCTGGCTATTCTCCACTCTTCAGAAGATACTGTTCTTTTATAAAATATATACATACATACACACACACTGTGTCTCTTTCAGAATTAATGTTGTTGTGTAAGGTAGTAGGTCCCCTCCAGGACCGGATTCTGTTTCGGGCACAGAGCTGTAAGAACACTTGTTCATTTTAAAACTTTAAGTTTTTTCTAATACTCTGACAGCTTAACTGCACGTGCGTTGCTGCTGCTTGCAGAACCGATCTTTACTGCAGCATGAGGGCTCGTGCAGCATACCCTGAGAACTGACTAAAAGTTGCATTTCTGATTTGTTAACTGCCTCGTCTGTAATGAGTTAGATATCGGTTTGGGGGAGAAGACCAGCTGGTGCTGGTAGTCGGCTTTAATATATAACTATTGGGACATACACTTAACAACTGGTTTTTATGACTTCACCAGACTTATTTGTGCTGAACTGCCGTGATGAGTGTCTGAGAATTCCTGTCATTCCTCCCCCTCTTCCTTTTTTTTTTTTTTTTAAAATAAGGGAACTGTTAACGCATACCTATTGCTGCGACTCGCTGGTGATGACTTACCTTTAATCTTGTAACTGTTGGGGAGAAAGTTAAAATATCAGCGTAATTCAAGCAGCGTTTTTTAGATGGACTATTTTTACTATGTTAATTAGCACCGCGTTACGATGTTGCTCTTTGTATGGCTCATTGACTAGCACTGCCTTTAGATCATATCCGAAGCATGCTGAATCCTCATTTCGTGGGCTTAAAATGCTGGAAGGATTTTACCGATGGTTTAGAAAAATGTGTGTGTCAGCTGTGGAACTCTTTGTGTTTTGATAATATCAAGTGTTCTGAATCAGGAAATGGATCACAGTATGCATGTTTCATTCTCTTCATTGAATTTCAAATTGGGAATCATGGGCCCAAAAGCCTGTATTTAAGGGGCTGTTTTTCTGACTGTATGTGATTAAATACTTTCTCCTACAATGAAAGTAATTAAACTGTCAGTGGGTGAGGATGTAAATCTGAGTCCTGCAGACTTTATTGGAAAACTCATTCTTGAAATGCACAAGGAAAGCTATACTGTATAAAAACAGTAAAGTGGGATTTATTTTTTTTCCTAAGTCACGATAGAAATAGAGTACTCTAACAACTCAAAATGCTAAAAACATTTTAAATGTAAGGCTTCAGCTTGGCACATTTCTCTAGACAGAGCCACGTTGGGGGCTGTATGCAGAGGTTAACTTCAGCAGGCTTGGGCGGATTTGGAACTCTCGTATTCTGGTGCACAAACAATAGACTAGTCTTGGGAAATTATTTTTTGCAAATATTCACATTCTTATCTGTAGACCCTGCTAATACATTGTGTGACAACAAAGATGAGAACTTGTTTTTCCTGGAGGAATTTCATCTGCGTATAATCTTCCTGGTAACTTCATAATAAGAAAAGCTTTGCATTAATATGGGTTCCAATATTTCATGAAATCGTAGCACTGTTTCATTTGCTTTTTTGGAGGAAAGGCCAAGGAATATTTTTGGAGCTATACAAACTGTCTCTTGTATTCCAAGGCTATTATATAAATGGCAACTGTCCATGGCAAGTGGAAGGGGACTTTGCCTACCATTCAGTGTTTCAGTCTCCCTTGAGATCTCTTAACTAACCCTCAGCAAATTTGGTGATTGATGTGAGATGGGGCGCTGAAGGTACCAGCTGACCTAGTGAGAAGGATGTTGTAACGAGCTCCTGTGACTAAATGAGAGTTTTAGCCCTGAGTGTAGACCTAGCTTATCCAACCCATTTCCAAACGAAAAATGTGGTTTTTTTTCAAGCAACTGAGGCTTCCATGAGGGTCTGTGCTGTTCAGGCTTAGAGGAAAAGGCTCCTTGTTGGCGAATCCGGGACTGTTTTGCTCAGTCCCCCCCAAAAGGGTGAGCTATACTTGCCGGTCAGGATGAGAGTAGCAGTTGTCTCTGGTTCAGCTGGCGTTGGAGAGGGCAGGGAGCTGGTGGTTGGGTTTCCTTAGGGGCTGGGTGTCGGAGTGGTGGCTAGGACCTTTGGCATGGGGCTAAAATCAAAAGGAGCTGTTGTCTTCGGGCAGGTCCGTTCCGGAGGGAGTACGTGGGCTGGTTGAAGAGTGGTGACTTGGGTTTGCTTCCTGCTGCAGATGAATCGTCCTCACGTAAGCGCGTTATAGTGGCCGGGCTGCCCTTCCCATAAATACAAACACACCCAACTTCCACTTTTGACTTGTTCATGAACCTTAAGGCTATCCTTTTTATTAGCGTGCTGGGCACTTTACGGAAGTCTCTTGTTTCAATCCAAACCGTTTTGCGTTAAAGCTGCTTTTTATTACTTGCTTTTAGATCTTAAAGCCTTTTGATATGGGGCCTGTTGGGCCTTGGGTTTGAGCCGGGCCTCTGGTTAGCATACCAGGGCCAACGTTTTCTTTTTATACCTGGAGCAATTTGTTTTATTCCTCTTGCGTTACAGAGTTTGGAAATGCAGAGTAGGGAGGTTCTTGCTGTTAACAAAGAATGCGTGTTAGCTTTGGTGATCACACAAGATTGTGGGGTTTTAAAAGAAATAAGACCTGAAAACACAGAACAAAGAAATACCTATTTTT
This sequence comes from Chionis minor, assembly GCA_013398295.1. Classification (NCBI taxonomy): domain Eukaryota; kingdom Metazoa; phylum Chordata; class Aves; order Charadriiformes; family Chionidae; genus Chionis; species Chionis minor. The sequence continues at coordinate 57,338 of VZSF01010767.1, forward strand.
AGAGAACTAATTTGGTTGGTTTGATACCGGCCTCTTTTAATGCAGACAATGCGTATCATTTGAACGTATCATTAGCAACAGCAACAAAACCTAATGCGCTTTCACCCCAAACTGTAAAGTGAGAACTTGGTACTGAAAGACCCCAAGTTTTGTTGATCTCTATCAAGTAGAGGGCATCGCTTGTCTTGGGTCTCTGAACAGCAGTTTGCAGTAACGATCACCTGCCAGTCACCAGGCTGTGACACTTGGTGATACCGGGCAGTTCCTTTCTGTCCAAAAAGCATCATCTTACACTGCGTAATAACTCTTTAACACCTTTAGTCTCCCCTTAGCTTATTCCTGAGGGCAAAAATTGTGAGATTTTTGCCTTTTATGCAAACACAATTAGCTGTTAATTACTGTAGGTCGACTGTCTTACTACATAGCTGTGGTAAAATTCCTGGTGGACTCTTGTGTGTCTCATTTTGGGGTATAACAGTTTGGGATTTTTGATTATTTTTCAGATAATGCAGTCTTCTGGAAGAATTATCCATTGTGTGTTAATTTCGCGAGGCATTTGGATATAGTTTACGCAGAAGTAACTCACATTTAAAAGCGTGAGTCAAATGAATCTTGGAGACAATGACATGCGTTTGTTTTTGCAGAAGTTAACGGGATTAACCCTTGCGTCACCTAAGGAAACCTGCATTCTGCTGCAATCCCCACCAAATTTTGAACTTTCCCCAAAATTAAGGAAGTTGGCAGAAGTGCCAGGCTATTATTTGTATTGGGGTAGTTTATAATGCAGATTTTGAAAAACCCTATTGTGCTGGAACAAAAAGATTTTCCTTGCCCTAAATAATTTGCAATTTAAATTTGTCGTGAGAACTGGCATGGTTTATCAATGCGACATGCGGCCGGCAATCTTTATGATCAATATGAAAAAGTCAGGGTCTGTAATGCACAGGTAGGAAGCTATCCTACCTATAGTATCAAAAGCTATAATGAAATAACTAAAGTTAACTAGTCCAGAATCTGAATTGAAATCTAAGTGCTGTACCGGACCTCTGACAAAGCAAACCCTTTGCTCTACAAGCCCCTAAAATTTTGGAAGAGTTCAGCTACTGCCATGAACTTAGCAGCTCAGTCTCACACCTAGTTAAGTGTCAACACTTCTCTGCTTAGGACCAGAACCTTCAAGAATTTGGAAGAAAAATAAATGTGAAAGGGGGATCTAGAATAAAAATGCCGCTGTGCCTGTGATGTATGAGTATTGGTTTGAAAAATGATACGGAGAACAAAGTGCAGTGAGTCGGGACAAATGTGCTTTAAATAAGAGCTGAGGATGTGCGACGTATCGTACGTGTAACATCTTGTTCGTGTGCAGGAACAGACTGTGAAAGAAACAGCCTTGTGTGGGAGAAGAGACATCAAAGCGCCTGAAAGAACTAGCACTGTAATAGGAAACATTCGCCTTTCGAGGGCTCTTATTGCTGCTGGTCACTTTTTTTTTTCTTTCTTTCTTTTTTTTTCCTGATTTATTTTCCCCTCCTGTATTACAGCCTAGTGGCGCGAGCGACGTGTGGCAGCGTGGGTCAGGTGGGCCCGAGGGGCAACACGGAGGGGTACGGAGGGCTGGCTGGCTTTGGAATTCCACAGCTTCCCTCCTGCCCCCTTTACGCTGAGTTCGCGTCAGCCTCGAAGGTTGCCGTTGTATTTGGTGGCCAACCACAGCAAGGCTGGCTGCTCGGTTGGTCTTTAGCAGCCCAGTTGCTGAAGGGGATCGCCAGCTTCCATCGAACACCAGGGAATATCCTAGACATCGGTGGCCCAAACTCCTCCCTGGGTGAGAGGGGAAATGGGAGGGGAACCGGGGGTGTAGGAATGGGACGAAGATGCCCAAAAGAGCTGTGGGCGCAGTGGGAGAGCGCAGGGTCCGTGATGGTTTTCCTCTGCAGCGCCGTGGTTATCCTTGTTGCCAGCGGAAGGCTGGTGCTGAGGAAGAGGGGTCGTGGTGTGTGTGGACAGCAAGCCAGCCGTGCCACCGCCACATCTTACTGGGGTTTACTGGGTGTATTTTGGAGAGTATCTGAAGTTTTTCAGCCTTGCCTTGCGTTAGCAGCGAGGAACCTCGTGCATGTAGGACTTGGGATGAGCGTAAGAGCCCGGACACGTTTCTAACTGCATTTGGGTGCTTTGGACCAGATGGGAGAAGTTAATGGTGATGTGGCTGACCACAGGATGGCGTATCATGGCTTGCAAAGCAGAGCGCGGCATTCGACATAACTGGCTGAAGCGCGTCTAAACTGCGTTTGTCCTGCAACTTCCAGCGCCAGGAGTTTCCAACCTTTTCTTTCTTTTCACTCGCAATGTATCCTCTTCATTTCAGAGTAAATGCTAACTTTCCAGCGTGAGCTTTGGACTTCATTGTACCTTAAAACAGATAAAAATTAAAGGGTGAATGCTCTTGGGTTATAAGAATGACGCAATCCCATGCTAGAGGAGGCTTTGATCAAACGTACCCACAATCCGAAATGAATGAAAAGGCCCTACTCCCAGCAAGGGAGCTTTTCTAGGAATATATTGCGTATTGGCTGTTTTCCCAGCCCCGTGAAGTCTCATAGAAGCATGCTGTGGCATATTTCATCTTGGGTTTTGTGAACTGCAGCGCACAAGCCGGCTTTTTTTCCTGAAGTGCCGCTGCTGCGGTGTTGCCCTCGGACTGCGCGCAGGAAGCATCTTTCTCTTATTTCTCCTTGCGGGCACACGCAGGCCTGGATCTTGGAGAATTTACAGCAGCTCCAGCTGTGTAACCTGCGGCGCGAGGGGGACATCTGCCTGCACGCACCCGGCGTCCAACTGCGTAGCTCCACTCCGGTGTCCCGTCCAGCTGAGCCCCTGGGTAAGGCCGGCCAGAACATCTCGTGGTGTCTGCACCTGCGTTTGACATAGATTGGGTTTTTTACCGCACACCGATTCGCAAAAATAAGCAAGGGCCAGCCTTGGGGTGCGTGCTGGAGAGCTGCCTGCCGGGTCACCGCGTGGCTCTGGGGAGGTCCGGCCGCTGCCCTTCCAGCTCTGCAGTCCAACCCAGCTTGGGAAGGCGGTGGGAGAAGATGGATGAGCCCAATCTTCTTCACTACACTCTTTGAGACCCCTCCATGGGCAGTGCTGTGCAAGGGCTGCGTGCCATCAGCGCCACGGTGGCGGGGAGTTCTAGTTTGACCCCCCTCTCCCTCCCAGGCCAGCGCCTGGCCCTGTTTTGCCTGCACCGCACGTAGTTGTGACTGGAGTTTGGGAGCAGTTTCGCTGCTCTTTCATAGTTTGCCTTCTCTTTCGCACGTCTCCCACAGGAAGTGCAGATTCAGCAGGCATTGTATGCCTCAGCAGCCTGCCAGCTGCCTCGCTGAAGCTAATTCACAATTCAAGTCACTCCTGATAAGTTTGCAAACAATGTGCAGTGATTTCTGAGCGAGATAGCAGCTGAGCCCGACTCCTCCGCTTCCAGCCTGTCAGCTGAATGAAGCTGCGCGTTTACTTTATGAAGCTCGTGGGTCAAACCTGGTCTTAACTTTTCCTGCTTGCTGTCATGTTTCATAAATTTCGTACTCGTTTCGGAATAACTTTGGGCGAGCATCATCGTTATTACTAAAACTCTCAGATGTGTGCGTGGAGGCACAAAGGGGGCATATGGTTAGTGTTGGTTTAATATGAGCTAGGAATTGAACCCAGGACTTCTGACTTGCAGTTTACTGCTTTGATCACTGGGTAATTCTGTTACCCACTTTGTAACACGCTGAAACAGCCTGGGAATAACTCCAGTGAAAACAAGAGCAGCATTTTTTTTCTTAGGCTAACTTCATGTGGCAGCCACTGACAGCGTGCGCGGAGGAACCGGCCCAGAGGAAGCGACTCTGCACTCGTGGCTCATCAGCCCCGGCAGGAAACAGCAGGTCAAAGTTAGAAGGAACTTACTCAAAAGCTAAAGAAAGAGTGGTGCAGGAAGCATGGAGAGAAAGCGTGGCTCCGTAGCCAGCAGAGGAGCTTGGGGTTCTCAGTTTCGGTCCTTACTCCGCTTGCTCTCTCTTGGTTCCCATCTGTTTAACCGGAGAGGTGCCGAGGTGATGATCTATCAGACAAGGATTCATAGGTGAGACTGTGCCCCCTCCCGATCCGCTCACAGCTCTGCTTGGAAAACGGGGTCAGCACGGAACGCGCAGAGCTTAATCTCACTCAGGTTGCTTTTATGACATGAAATCCTCATGACTTTCTATCTCAGCTTGGCAGATACTAGTTTTTCTCAGCCATGTGTAAGGTCAGGAGTCTCCAGTGTAGCGGCCTTGAACTTCAGGATGGGTTTGACCCTTCTGAGCAAAGATTGTTACGATACAGCGGCAGAATTAGGAATATCTATTGCTCCTGCTGGCTGACAGCAGGGTGGTGTTTGTGGCAAGGCAGGGGAAGCTCGCCTTGGTGCACTTCCCAGAGGTCACAGCACAGGAAGACTCACATTTTGAAGCGTGTTTGTCACTGTGCCACATGTTTGGTTTCTTTCTTTCTTTCTTTTTTTTTTTTTAATTCATCCTTTAGTATTGGAATTGGAAAGTCAAGTTGGAGAAATGTGAAAGCAATTGGGCCTAATCCATTCCTGTTGTTACTCCTTTTATTTTCACTGGAGTTACTCCAAGGCTGGAGTCGGCGTATGATGAACAACGTGTTCTCCAAAGTTGGAACTTAGGCGAGAAGGTTTTTGGGATGATCACGCAACTCTGCGGCTCCTTCTCAAACAACCGGAGCTCCCACAAGAGGGACAATATACGGTGAGTTCGGGTTATTGAATTTAGTAACATTCTAGTAATAAGCCCTCTAGTCATAATAATACATTGTTATCCATTAGAACAATTACTTGAATGAAACCCAACTGCTAGCTCACTTGGGCTGGATGGAAAAATGCTAGCTGTTGATCCCGATGGTCTGTTAGCTGAACAGATACTAACCATGAGCAAACGACAAACGGTTCCGAGCCTGGTAAATCCTTCTCCTGCTTCCCTTTCCTCTCACTTTTTCTGGAACCATCTCCTCCAGGGTTGCCACTCGTGAAACATTGCCTGCCCTTCATGCATTGACCCTCTCCGCTGCAGCCCAGGAAAGTCTCCAGAGAGGTTACAAGCAGCTCCTCAGCAGCTCTCTGGGGCGGTTTGCAGTGCCGCAGCCAGGGGAATTCATGGCCTTGCTGAGGCTGAGCACTTCTCCGTTAGCCTTTGGGAGTCATCTTCTTCCTCCTCTACTTTGCTTCTGACCCCGGGAGTGAGCGCTGGCTGCTCTCCTCCTTCCAGACCCTCCCTATTTGCACGGACCCAAGCTGTGGATGGGGCCACCGCGGCTGATTGCCCTGGCTACCGAGGGTGGCACAGAATGTGCCAAGAATAGGAATGGCATTACATGAAGGGGCATCTAGAATGTTTATTACACTAATAATAAACTAGAAGAAGCACTTCCCGAACATGTTAGCTGATGCAAAGGGTAAAATACTTTCTTCACCGATTATCTACTTAGTAAGTGCTGAGGAAGAACCCTTCACTTTTAAAACTGAAGTAAAGCAACTTGCAATCTTACTTGCCTTGACTTATTCCTCTCTGCAACAGGAAATGCACCGCTAATAAGCTGGTCAGTGTAATAGTCAAGGGGATGCTGCTTTGCTTCGATTTGAGGAGGTTTTAGGGACGAGGCAGAAAAACTGCTGTGTTCCACACAGTTACCGACCTCAAGGCTCAATGGAGCAAACGCCAGATAGCCAAGGAAAACAGAAAGAATAGTTAAAATCTTACAAACAGCAACGCAGAGGGATTATCACACCAAACTTCAGTTGAAGTTCACGTAGCGAAGAGGATCTCTGCCTTTCTCGGAAGCGCAGCTCCTACTGTTTGTCAGATGTGCTGGTCCAAGGCATAATCGCTTCCCCGACTTTACTTGGTCATCAAGAGCGCTGTAATTTGGATCAAGGCTTTTGGGAGACTTCAACACTAAACCAAGCATGTTATTGCCTCGCTTAAGCACAGGGGAGGAGGGGGGGTATGTATTTTTCCCTTCCGTGGATGTGTTTCTGCAAGGTGCCCAAGCGCCATATAAATGTCTGGATTTATACAACATGGGTTTGGCAGAGTTCAAAGGTGGGACCTGCTCGGCCTCCCGGTCTGCAGGCCTTGCCTTCTCGGAGAACCCGGCACCAGGTAGGACTGTAGGCTTGTGCCTCCAGCCCTGTTAAACTCTTATTTTGTCCTCTATTTTGGTTTTTGCTTCACTTCTCTTTGAGTATTTTTCTCCAGGAGTTTGGGGCATCTCATCTTTCGCTTTGAAACAATCTGTTCCTTCCTAGCTGTTGAGCCACCTGGGAATTGCAGACCCCAAGAGTCTGCAATTTTAGAACTAGAAGATTCAAAAAACTTTTTAAAAACTTTTAAAACTAGAAGATTTAAAAAATAATAATAATAAAAAAAAAAGTCATCAAAACCTGTATTGTCTTAATTCCTGGAGGAGGTGGGTTGTAATTCATGCTCTTGAACGCTGTGGTTAGGTGTTCAGCACATTTCTCCCATAAGCTGAAATTTTTATTTGTTTTGCCCCGTGAAGTATTTGCCGAAGGACTTTCTTCTGTTCCCGGGTTAGCAGTAATGCCTGTGGAGAAAGAATGACTGCTTCTTAAAAAACTGAATCAAATCTGGGTGGAGGACATAGATAAGCAGCCTAGCGTGGAGAGTTGGTGGGGGTGTTTTGGATGACTTATTCCCCTTCAAGAGACACGACCTCACACTGTACCGTTCAATTTGGCCATGAACTTCCCTGAAAGAGGGACGTTTGGGTTCCAGGTTCAGCTGTGGGATATCTCTTCCTAGATGGGCATCTGTGCCCCTCCTCGAACGTAACCACGGTTCAATCCTGGCCATCGAGGCACCAGATTTCTCCCTTGATGCTCCGCTTGAGCCCCACGGTTGCTCCCTGTCTCCGAGGAGCTGTGACCCGCCTGTTTGGGGGCTGTTTGTCAGACCTTTCTGCGGAGGCTGCTGGAAAACGAAGCATTGAGAGATGCACCTTTGGGCCAGGCCCTCCCCTGGCAAGTGCTGCGGATTTATTTCATTTTTTTCCCTTGAACTTTGCTGTAACGCGCAGCCATACTCCAGGACCTTCAAGGGCTGCCTCTCTAATCTCCCCAGAAGGATTACTGCTGCTGGAAATCATGAGGGCTTGGACTAGCTATCAACTTTATCAGGAAAGCTCCTTTCCGGCCAAGCTAGTAAGAGCTTTGCTAAGCGGGAATCTTGGGTTGAAGCTGTTCTTCTCATGTTTCACAGATGGCCTCAATGAATGATTTACTAGGAGAGTAAAAGATTAGCCAGATTCCTCCAACTGCATCTCGAGTCATATAAAGCACCGGATTTTACTGGGGCCTAGGCAATTCCTAATTCTTTAGCCTCGTTAGACTGTTTTACAGTGACTAATTGCCCCGTGCTCCCTTCCCTGAGAATCAGGTGTCTCCTGGTGAGGAACCCATGCTCCTCACATGAGCTTCACCCGCGGCTTTGAAACAGCCGCACCAGCGAAGGCTCCTCCATACAGCCAGGGAAAAGACCACAAGCTGTTATGTCTCTAGTTGTATTTTATTGGAGAGGTTAAAATGCTTCTGGGAGGGAGATGGTAAGGGGAATACTTAAAATATGCAATGAAGTGTTTCCATAAAATTATCAAAAGCTTTGCAGAATCTTCCTGTGGAGAAGAACTATGGCTGGAGAGTTCACGCCGAACCGTGGTTGGGCAGGGCAAAACCTCTTGCTTTAATGTTTTTAGCTAGTCTCCAGGGCTCGGATGAGCTCTTCTGGGGGAAGGGAGATTACCCCGTGTTTGCCTGTTATGGAGTTTCTCACATTTTTCTCTTTTACACTTGGCAGCCTGAACTCCGTGTCTGACTCTCTATGGCAATTCCTACAGAGTCTGGCTGTTTTAAAGGACCGTAGTACTGATTTACAGGTCCAAATTGGAAAAGCAAGGTTTAAAGGGGACCTATTTTTTCCTTTAGAGTCAGCCTTGTTAAAGATCTTTGTTAAATTATCTACCAGTGGTCTCACACCACCAACAGATCTTTGCATTTAACCATTTGCATGGCTTCCATCATGCTTTCCTCCCCTCTCCTCTAAATAAAAAACCAATCATAAGGTCACTAGAGGACTTGCAGGGCTGGGTTGCCCATCACTGTGGATATATGAAGTATGCGCACCGTAAAGTGTAAAGCAACGTGGGCCTGTGCTGGTCTCATGTAAACGGTCTTTGGTTTGCAGCAGTCAGAGATGAGAGCTCTGAGGCTCGCCGGGGGAATCAACCCCGAGCAGAAATGCTTAAAATACTTGGCTTTTAGCCAAAAGGCCAAGAAAAGCGGTTTTGCATCTTCCTTTCTCTCCGCTGTGATCTCCTCACATACAATGCTAAAACCTGCGTAAGAAATAGGGATGAGAAGAAATAGCCCTGACAGACTTGTCCCCAAGGCGCCAAAAGCGGCCAAAGATGCTCTGTCTGCCCCAGAAGCACAGGGATAATAAAATCTGCTACTTTTCTGATTTTTGCATCACCATTTATCTGTACAAATTGGGCCCGAGCCTACTCCCTGGCGGTCTCTTTTGGTTGAACCCTTGACATAAAGGATTCTGAAGCAGCCCCTGGAGCCCCCTTGATGAAAGCTCTCCCACCACTCTTCTTCAAGGCTAACGTTTTGCCACAAGCTACAGCTGGGTGAGAGAAGAGTTATAGAAAGCACAGGGATGCAAAATTCTGTCCTCTTCTTAGTGAAGGTAGAAATAAAACGTGTGTGCGCGTTGGCAGGATAGGCCGTTCTCTACCACCAGTTTTGTCTGGTGTAACTGAACTGTGCTCTGGCGTCTGTCGTACGTACAATTTTTCAGGCGTATCAGTTGACAGAACAGATCCTGAATCCTTTATTTTGAAACGACTGTGTCCTCCCCACCCGTAGGAACAGAATATTACCCCTAAACATCACTTTAAAAGCAAATGTGATCCTTTGATGTTTAAAAAACCAAAAGGCGCTATTCATCAAGCCTGTGTTTACGAGAGCAACGCCAGAGGATTACTCACGCTGGTGATTTTGGAAGATATCAAGTCACTCACACAGATTTTACCCATGGAATGTCAGACCAGGGGGATCCCTGGGGTTGCCTGAGTGGGATCTCCCAGCAGTGACCACCTAAGGTCTGGGAGCCCTGCAAGACCTCGTCAAAGACTGTGCCTCCACCTCTCGTTGCCAAGCAGATGCGGTCAGTCACAAGGGTTTGAAAAGGCATGGTCAGAAGATGGAGCAATTACCAGGAAGGATTCAGAGTCATGAGAAGAGATAAAAAAGTGAATTTCCTTGATTTTTGAATATCACTCTCATTATTTTTAGATATATGATCTCTTTGCCAGATGCACGGAACGGACGCCTGGGATCCTGACGTCTTCCTCTGAAAAGGCGCCGGGCCATGACTCCGGCCTCTCGCTGTGCGTCCCACCATGGTTGCGTGTTTGGAAGCCGGTGTTGGCAACAGTGGGACGGCTGTGCAATACACTGCTATAAAATGTTCCTCTTGCAACGTTGCCTTGCTTTTTATTCTCTTCTTCCTGGAAACTCTCATTGCCAATGCAACAGCGGATCTGCTCCTAAAGGAAGGGCTGCTCTCTGCCTGCCCGTCCTCATCCGTAGGCTGAAGATGCCCCTTTCCAATACCAAAGAGAAATCACAAAAATGTAACGAGCTAAAAAGGAAATGACACTGCTAATGAATTTGTGAGGTTGCCTGAATGCTTATTTCTCACCATTCTTTATTGGACAGTGTCAGGATCCCGTCTGGGCACGGCCTGGAGCGCAGCATTCCCAGTGCGCTCGCCGGCACAGGGTGATTGCTCGGTGGCGGAGACAGGCGAGGGCAAGAAAGGAAACAGCTGTGATCCCTTTTCGGAGTGTTTGCTCCTATTCATCCCCTTAGATGTATCCCAATGTAAATAACCTTTCATATCACTTTACAAAGCAATTGCTAAGTGGGACGGAAGAGAAGGTATTCTGTAACGTAGTAATTTCTGTCTTTTCTCTTTATTTTCCTGCTTGGTCATGGAAAGGAAATCTGGCTGGTTGTTAATTTGAAAGCATTTGTAGCGGTGATGGCAAAGTAGATATGAAAGTTCACAGGACTCTGGCAACTAGTAACGTATTGAGGCTTTTGGATGAAAAAATGAACGCTGCCTGGAAAGGATTCCCATTTGTCACGAAAACCCCCCAATACCACAGGACAGCTGTTTGCCTGCGATCTGTATCTCAGATGGAAGGAACCGGAACAGACATGTGCTCTGTCGTACAAAGACCATAACCCCAGAGACAGGTAAATCATTCTTTATGGCGAAGAAACATTATACAGAATTAACGTTTTCTAGAAAAGATACTTCTCAGGTTTTGCTCGCTATTCGACATAATCAAAAACATGGCTTGAAATGCATAAATTATGGTCTTTTATATTCTAGTGCTCTAGTAACTTCCTCTGGAGGTGGATTTGGGGCTGCTGCCAGCGTGGCTGGACAGCCGGCGGGGTCTGGTTTGGCAAGGAGCTCTCGGTTGTCCTACCAGAGCACGAAGGCGCAGCAGGTGGCAAAAGTTTCCCAGGAGAGGTTGGGTCCCGAGTCCTTCTTTACAAGCCACTCTGTGCTGCGCCTCATTGCCCACGTCAAATAATTTGGCGAGTTTTCATTTGAAAATCAGAGTGGGGGGAAAAAAAAAATAATAAAAAACCGGGGCTGCAGCTTCCGCAGGCGGCTGGGAATGAGGAACAGCCAGGCTGCGATGCCAAGGTAACGTCGGCTCCACACCAAGGGCAAGCTCCTGGAAAATCTCCCCCTGGTTGTCTTGATGTGGTTTTATTTTTCACACGGTGTCTTTGCCACGGCTTCCAACACAGCTTTGGCCTCACCTGTGAGCAGAATGCTGGGGACGCCGTCACGCAAAGGTCTTTTAACAACACAGAGGTACTGCCGTGAAGTTCGGCGAGGAGAAATCACAGAATCACAGGATGTTGAGGGTTGGAATAATCCCCCCTGAGCTCCCCGTGGGCCTCCCTGTTGGTGTAGTTTTAGCGATGACCCTTTTTAGTTCATTCTGGATCAGGAAGTTCTGCGCTGAGCTTCCCGCTGTGCCACACAGTGCCGGCACCTCACAAGGGCAAAGCGCGTCTGCCTGGAGGAGTTTGCCTAACACGGATTTCACTACCTTTGGCAGATCCCAAGGTTTCCTCCCATCCTTCCTTCTCCTCTCCACTTCTTGATTATTGCTTCAAAAAAAGATAAGATGGCAAACCTTATAAATAAGGGATGACAAAAGCATGCGAATAAAATGGCAAGATTAACCCAACTGCGCGCTCAGTGTGCGCAGGCACAGGGAAGTGCAGGAATATTGAACGGAGCTTTCAGAACTTTCTTTCTTTGCCAGAGCTCAATCTCCAGACGCTAATTTAGCTGTACTAGTAATGCATTTAAGCGTGTTCCTCTGTTAAGCAATATATTCCCTCCGGAGCGGCTCTGGAGCAGCTGTTAGCTACAGGCTTTCCGCAGGCTGAGGTCTCTGGGTCAGGAACGCTCCCTCTCCCACCGGCACATCCCCCTGCGCCGTTCCCCGCCTCGGTGATCTGTCTTCAGGCAAAGTGAGCGCCAGGTTTCAAAGTGCTTTAGCTCAGCTCGTGACGCAGAGGCTGAGGTCAACTCCACCGCTCGCTGCTCCTGCCGGGGAGAGCCATTGTGGCTGAAGGCTCAGCACTCCTCGTTGCACCCCAGCCGAAAATGACACCGACGTCGCAGCGAGGAGCTATGCGTAACCCACTGCTCCCATCCATTTAGACGTTATTTTCTTTAAGGTGGCACAAGGTCTTCCTTTTCCAACGTTTTCAGGCACGAATTCATGTGGGTGCAACCCCCGGCAGGCCAAGACACCGGGGGGGAAGGAGGACAACCTTGACTTCGCGGCTGCTAAAGATGGAGATTATATTTAACGTAAAAGTTATAGTCTCGGGCAACCCTCATCTCACCAGCGCACAATTTCAGAACTCTTTAATTAAGTCTGGAGGCTAAAAGCGTGTTAGTCATTGCCCATACGTCTTAGGGGAAGCAGGGCTCTCCAAAGTTATTGTTAGCATCAGGCATCTGGTTTATGTTTATAATGATTTATTCAATGATGGGAGACAGGTAAGGAAGACAATCATGGAAGACAAACTAGAAAAGATTGGGGTTTTCAAAGCTCTGAAGCCATTGTTAAATCAAAGTTGTCTGACTTCAAAAGGAATATATAACTTGATTAGGTTCTTTAAACAGTGTACAATGCTCACAAAGCTGGCAGATATTGTTAGAGGCAGAGTTGGTAGCACAGCCTGCTCTGGAGGTTGCTCGTCCCTTCTAAGTGCACGATCCTGTTCTTATGTCATGACTCGGGCTTTTTCTTTTTCTTTTTTTTTGAGAAAATTTCAGCCAAGTACTTCAGCTGCCTGCGAGAGCCAGGGCAGAGAAGAATTCATTGTTTTTTCAGTGTTAGAATAATTCAGGAAATCCTTTCTTTGGAAAGATCTAATGCTTCCATACTTTGAAACAGGGCCTTAAAATCCAACGGGGGGAAGATCGGCTTTGTGCTAAAGACGGGTGCGTTGCCATTGCCATAAGGATCTGACCACGGTGCTTTCGGTTTTATGAGCCTCTGAAAAGGTCTAGTTTGTGTTTGTGCAGTAGGGCTTTGCAAGAGCTTAGCTAAGATTAGAGAAGAGTCTCTGCTCGTGTCTCTCGGTGCCTGGCCCTTGCCGGCCTGCGGAAGTGGTGAAATTGGTCTTTCCTCGTAAGGATGAGGCTTGGAGCAACCTGGTCCGGTGGGAGGTGTCCCCGCCTATGGCAGGGGTTGGAATTAGATGATCTTTAAGGTCCCTTCCAACCCAAAACAGCCTATGATTCTGTGATTCTATGACTAGCTCTCGCTAAGAGCGGGATGTTGGGATGGAGAAGAGAAAGCCCACCCACTGCGGATCCCGGCATGCTGGAGCAGGGATGGGGACCATGCCTGGAAGCAGGAGCTGGTGGGATGGGCAGGTTGGGAAGGGCAGGCTGAGGGGTGACGGATCCGTGTCTGTTGGATCCCCTCTCCCCAGCCTGACGGGGTATTGCCTTCCTCTCCTGCCAGAAGACATCGGTGACACTTGCAAACTGCATTTCCTGCACTTTTGCTGCAGGATGGAAAATGGGGCTACGCAACTGGAACTGCACACAGCCACGCATTTCCTTCTTTTTCTTTTTTTTTTTTTTTTTTAATTTTTTCCAAAACACACCTTCACCCAAGGGAAGACCCAGCTGGGGTTTACCAGCCCGCCAAGGAAGGAGTTCAGTGAAACGTTATGGATTTGGGGGGAGAACTCTGCTGGTGGAGAAGCTTTCAGGGCTCTGCCATAAACTCAGCACACCTGTCCCACCAGGATCAGCCAGCCCTGGGCAGTGCCACCTCCTGCCATGCTGCTGAGGAGGGACAGCAGCCATGTAGCCTCCCTATGGGGACAGGTCGTTGGGGGTGACCAACCTCTGTCAGACCTGCAGCCACCCCAAAATGGAAATAAATAACCCACCTTTTGCATCGCTGCCATTCACCCAGGGCGAACCCTACCTGCACCCACCGCCCCGTTGCTCGTTGCCCTGGCCAAAGCACCGTCCGACGGCCGTTCCCCGGCTTGGGGAAGAGCACGGAGCCGGGCACAGCGCAGCCCGAGGTGTCACATGTACGGTGCGAGGACCGAAGCGACGCACTGGGAAGTTTGTGGAGCTGCTGGAAGGCAGCCAGCAGCCTGTGTCTGCCGGAGTCCGAAAAGCGTCCCGGCGCTGGATCCACCCAGCTCAGCTTGAGCAGGGCCGCTTGGCCAGACGACAGGCCTGGCTCTCCCTCCAAAGTGGACCGGCGCCAAAGGGGATTTTTAATTTCCAGATGCTTTTAAAATAAAAATAAAGGCTCCGCTGTAAACTGGCTTTGAATGGACGCCTCTCCTCCAGCCAAATCGTTGGCTGATACGGGCTCGATGACTGGGCAATAAAAACTTTTCATTGCAACCCGGTGCGTCGCGGGCGCTGGCGAGCCCTGTGCCGAGCCAGGCATCCCGCTGGCGGCTCCATGGGCTGCCTGCAGCCTGCCCGCCCCGTGCCAGGCGCTCTGAGGGCCCACGGTCCCCAGTGAAAGATCTTTACACCCTTTTCCACTTCTTTTTTGTTGTTGCTGTTGTTCTCTTGGAGACGGGGGGAAATGCTTTGGGAGACGACAGTTGGGAACAGCGGGATGGGAATTCAAAAGTTTTGGGGGGGGAATATTGCCCTGAGGTGCTGCTGGGAGCCAGGCAGGGCTGGTGGCAGGGTGACACTGCAGGACCCCTCGCTTTGGAGTGCTCCTTGCTCTGGATCCGGCCACAAACATGTTTCTAATCCAGCCCTGGGTGAATCCCTCTGCAAACAACTTAAACCTGGCAGCTGCCCATCAGCATAACGAGACCGGTGAATTAATTTCCAGCGTCTGTAGGGATATAGCTCCCACGGCAGCCACCCAGCTCTGCTCCGGGAGCTGGGGCAATTACTCTGTGGATGCCCCTAGCCCACATTTTACCTGTACGCCGGGGCGTTTGGGCATCCCAATCCCGCAGAGGCGGCTGGTTCACAGGATCTCACGCCTCCAGCGCAGCTGCGGCAGGTGCTGTGGATGGAGGAACACGGGGGAGACGGGGCCCATCTCTGTGCCGAGGCCGGTTGGGAAGAGCCGTGGCGGGGAGCGGGATGCCCGAGGCTGGCTCTGCCGGCAGAGGAGCCAGCAGCCCCCTGCCCGCTCGCTCACCCCCCGCTGCCCTCCCCGAACCCAAGCTCACCCGCTCCCCAGCGGCGCTGCCAGTTGCTTTATCAGCACAGATCTTGATTAATTCCTTACGCTGCCAGCATGACTGCCTTTTCTGGCTGGCTGGGTTTCTCTGCGCCGTGTTTTATCCCGTTCCCGGCACCAAGCCGGCACGCGCGGGAGCCGAGTGAGACCCCGGCAACGGAGCCACAGACGCCAGCGTGGAGGGAGTGTAGGGCGACGCAGGGTGACGTGGGGACGACCCGGTGCTGCAGCCCACATGCACGCCCGGGAGTGGCTCCCTGGCAGGTGCTCTTGGACAAAAAGCCAGTTTTGGCTGTTCCCACAGCCCTTGTCTGGCTGTGTTGGGCGGGGAGCGAGGACAGGCTTGTGGTGGGTAACACCGGGGCTGTTTTGGCAGCACTGGGGCTTGCTGGTGGCCATAAGAAAACAGAGTAAGTGTGAACCTGCTTCACAGTACTGGGGCTCGCTGTTACCAGTAGAAAGGCCTGCGACGGACAGCTTCACTCACCCATCTCACCATCCGGGAGGAGGAAACACCGTTATCACTGATGGCCTTTGGGGGACAGAGCCAGCCTGGACCCAGCAGGACCACCAAGGACCAGTCCCTCCCTCCATCCCTCCTGTAGCTATTTTTTTACTTGTTAAACTGCTTGCATAGAGGCAGCTTTTGCAACCCGTTCCCTGCCTGACTCCTTTTATTCTGCATTTCCTATGGTGATTTAAATCCGGAGCCAAGGCGTGCTGCTTTGCCTATGCCTGTGTCCACAGGGAGAGGAGGGGGTCTGTCTGTCCGCACCTGGACGGGGCCACAGCGCAGGAGCCCGTCACCCTGCCTCTCACCACCGCCATCCATGAGGCAGCCTGGGGTGACACCGCAGCCCCCAGCAGGGACCAGCAGCGGTTTTTTGCCTCCGGAGAGCAGGGAGATTTAAGGAGTCGTTGCGGATACTTCTTCAGCAGCAGCACCGTCATTTTTGGTGTCGCTGTGGCACCTCTGTTTGGCATGACTTTTCCATGGGCCAAGGTGTTTGCGTAGTCCTGGTGTCACTGGAGACATGAAGCAACGTGCTTCAGAGACACCTTTTCACTGTAGGGGAAGGTGTTGAAGGCAGCACACCTGGGGTGCGAGAAGGTGGGAAGGTGATGCCGGGTTGTGCAGGTTTGGAGAACAAGTCTCATGAGGAGCACCTGAGAGAGTTGGGATTGTTCAGCCTGGAGAAGAGAAGGTTGAGGGGAGACCTTCTCACTCTCTACAACTCCCTGAAAGGAGGTTATAGCCAGGTGGGGTCAATCTCTTCTCCCAAGGAACAAGCGACAGGACAAGAGGAAATGGCCTCAAATTGTGCCAGGGGAGGTTTAGGTTGGATATGAGGAGAAAATTCTTTCCTGAAAGGGTTCTCAAGCATTGGAAGAGGCTGCCCAGGGAGGTGGTGGAATCGCCGTCCCTGGAGGTATTTAAAAGCCGGGCAGACGTGGTGCTGAGGGACATGGGTTAGGGGTGGTTTTGGCATAGGTTTATGGTTGGACTCAATGATCTTGAAGGTCTCTTCCAACCCAAGTGATTCTATGATTCTATGATCACCTCTGCCCCACAGCATCCTCCGTGGCTCCTCCACATGAACGTTGTGTGGCTGCCCCGGAGCGACAGGGGGTGTCTAATCCTCACTCCTGTTTCGAATGTCATTCAATTCCGTGTGACATCTCACAAAAGGCTCAACGGGCAGCAAGCATAAAGGCAAAATAATCCTTATGCTGGGAATGCCTTTGAACAGCCCTGACCTGGCTCTGCAGGCATCTGCCGGCACGGGGGACGCCACGCAGCTCTCCTCTCTGTCTAAAGTTTTGAAGATGGGAGACAGAATCCTGCCTAAAATATTTGCATCCAGATTAGATTCTCAAATGCCAGAACATGCGTCTGCATTCATCTGTGTTGCTCATTTCTTCCTGACTTGGCATTCCTGGTCTCTGGGTAAAAACCACAACAAATTTGCTTTCCCCCCTCACCTCTTGTCTAGCTTATGAATTACACCTCCTGTTACACTACACTCTGGCCTCAGCGGGTTAATTTGTGATTCTCCTGAGATATGCATGCTGTAGCAGCAGATAGTAGCAGATAATCATTTACCATATGAATGCTGTCAAACAGTTTAATCAAATGTGAGGTTGCTCGCCTTTGTGCCCTGCGCTAACTCGTTTTGACCACAGAAAGTGAGCCGAAACAAAGAGCAATTGCAGCCCGGCTCTTTGTATAGTCCTTGTGCATAATTTCCTGAACCCTGCCCTGTTCCACCTGCTCACGAATGTTAAGCTTATTTATGGATAATTTATATGCAGCCCACTCCGTAAATGCACCCTGGCAAGGATTTTTTTTTTTCTTTTTTTTTTTTGGAGGAACTATGGGAACAAGCCTCTCACCAGGCACGTTCCCCTCCAGTTTGTAAGACCTGAAGCTTCACCAGCACTTCCCCAAACCTTCCCTGAAACACCAACTTGCAAAAGCACGAGCGCTCTGGTCCTTGTGCTGGCACCCCCCTCCCCGCGGGCTGCTGGAAATTCAAACGCTCTTTTGGAAAGGTGGGGGATAAGTCACAAATTTTCTTTTTGTTGTTTTTTTTTTGGTTTGTTTGTAAGGAAGACGCCTGCAGGAGGGCTCAGTGGGATGCCCACCACTCCGGCTCGCTGGCCACGCCAAGTGTGGGGTGTTTCTGCGGCACCCGTAAGCCTGACCTTGGGGCTCTCGGAGGAAGCGCGCGGTTCCTGGAAAGCATTGTTCCCCGGTTTGTTTGTTCCGCGTCCTCCCAGCAGCCACTGAGAAGAAGGAGAATAAAGGGCAGCCTACGGGAGCCATCTCCTGCGGAGGAGACCCGGGTGGGCAAATCCCGACCGAACCCCCGCCAACCTCCCTGGGCACAGCCCGCCACTGCCCGTGCGGCACAGCTGGCACCGCTTGCTGCTGCTCCATCCGTGAGCAGACGCCTGGGCGCATGGCGGTGTCCGTGGGCCACCAAGGTGCTCCTGCGAGGAGACCAGGCAGGGCTTTGCGGCCGGAGGGTCTCAGGTCCGAGCCCAGGGCAGCTGCAAAGCTGAAGCAATGCTGCTTCATCCGGAGAGGCGCTGTTTCTCTCCCAAACCGCCTCCCCACCTCTGCCTGGTTTGGTCCATCACGCTTTGAAACACGAATGTAGCCTCAGGGCCAGCTGGTTGTGTTGCAGGAAAGCTTTTGCCCCGATTCTCCCCTTGTGCGAATCCTTTGAGGCGCCCATTGTCCTCCTGGGATGCCGTGGAAGAGCCTCCCAGCAGCTGCCTATTTGGTCCATTCCTGGGGGGTTGTGGAGGTGGCCACCCCCCGTCCACCTGGAGCGGAGCGAGCCCTCGCAGCCGCCCCACAGGGAGCCAATATTCCAGGGCAGCGGTAATCAGAAG
The DNA here is from genome assembly GCA_013398295.1 of Chionis minor. Taxonomy (NCBI): domain Eukaryota; kingdom Metazoa; phylum Chordata; class Aves; order Charadriiformes; family Chionidae; genus Chionis; species Chionis minor. The sequence continues at coordinate 75,677 of VZSF01010767.1, forward strand.
CAGGACTGCCAAGCCGGAGGCGAAGGGGTGTCTCCCAGCTCCCCCACACTGCTGCGGGGACGGCTGGAAATAACTTGTGCAGCCCTTGCCAGGGCCGGAGCAGCCGGAGCTGGAGCTGCTGGTGAGCCCCGGGTCACCCGGCCACCCTCCAGCCCATGGACAGCAGGACCATCCCTGTGCCGGAAGGTGCCGGCCACCCTCGGAGGAGCTGTGCCAACACGGGTCAGCCCCAAGGTGGTGGTTACAGCTGGATGTGCTCGTTAGCAACTGTCTTTGCAATTAGCCCACCAGTTCCCATCAGTATCTCTGGGAATCCCTTGCCCTGGGATGGCTGCAGCAGAGGCGGGGGGCTGCCCGGAGGGGGATGCTCACCCGGCAGCCACCATGGGACATTGCCTGCCAGGGCTGGTGCTGGGGCGCTGTGAAGCTCTTTTCCACACCAAAATCTCCGAACCTGACTCCAGCAAACAGCTAAAGCAGGTGTGGTCGGTGCTGCCAGGTGGAGCATTTTGGATGCAGCGGGATCTCCTACACGGCAGAGCCCAACAGAGGCCCCCCCCCACCCTCTCTGAGTGGTATCTCCCACCTGTTTGAAGAACCATTTGGTGTTTTCCAACGATCTCTTCAGCCATCCCTCCAAAAGCTGGCTCGGTAACCTGGAATGCCAATTGCTTTTGCTCACAAGGTTTTACAGCCCAGCCAGGAGCCCTGCAAGCAGCAGCATTGGTCCCTGCCAGGGGCCGGGCACCCCTCTGTGCCCCCCCAGCCCGCAGGGTGACAGCGGGCAGCCGGGACGCGACCCCAGTGTGGCTGTGCTGGTGCCTGCCCGAACCGGGGAGTATCAGCGCATCTTGGCACGCGGAACGCCGCATTGTACCAAGAATAGGGCTCCCCCCACTCATTGTATTGTTAGGCAAACATGTTCTGCGAGTAAATCAAGCTCCCTGGGATTTTCCAAGCTGGCTGCCTGGGATTTCTCAGAGTTGTTTCACCCCAGCTGCTGGGTGCACCGAGACCCCAAAGCACAAATCAGCCCTGGGAAAGGGTGGCCTGGAGCGGGTCTCCCCTCTTGCTGGCCTGCCGCAGCGGGCAGAGGGGATGCCCTGGGTTCCATCGACCTTGTCACCGAGGAAATTCAAGTTTCTGTTTCCGTTGCCGCCCCCAGCACACGCATCTCCTCCTGGTCCCCTGGCATCCCCGCGACCACCCCTGGGGCTTCAACACGACTCCAGCACGTGCCAGCTTTGCCAGTGCTGCACCTCCTGGGACGCTCGCTCCAGGCAGGCAGAGCCAAACGAAAAAACCCCAGCCTGTCTGCTGAGCAAAAGGTCCAGGAGGAGGAAAAATAAACACAGGAAAAGCCACAACATTCAAGAACGTTGCTGGATACTTAAATGATGCCAATGTCCTTAAAAGCTGCTTGTGCTTGCAGAAATGCTTCAGAAACGGCACAACTTTTTCATGAAATAAAATACTAGCAAGCAAGATAGGGGCACAGGCGGTGTCTGTCTCTGGCACTTGTAACAGCACTGCTGACGCGGTGACTTCCAGCCACAAAGCTCCCAGGTTCTCAAACATCACGGTCATACCCACTGAGAGGTGGGGAAACTGAGGCATGAATATGCACCGCAGTTTTTCTCACCGAGCTGCCAGTGGGAGGGAACTGGGAGAATGGCCTGGCACCCCATCCTGACCCCTCCTACCCCATCCCTATCCCAACCCACTTCATCCCATCCCAACTCAACCCATGCCATGCCATGCCATCCTATCCCTCCCCATCCCAACCCACTCCATCCCTTTCCAACTCAACCCATCCCAACCCACCCCATCCCAACCCACTCCATCCCATCCCACCCCATCCCACTCGGTCCCATCTCATCCCACCCCATCGCAAGCCATCCTATGGCTCTCCATCTCCTGGCCATGTTGGATGACAACCCACCATGCTGGGGATCCTGAGGGATGTCCTGCTTCCTCTCCAGACAGACCAGCGCCAAGGAAGGGACCCACAGCAGCTTTTGTGTGCTGGGGAGTTTTGCAGGGGAAGCCTGGACTTGACCCAATGCGGCACAGCTCCTGTTGAGTGTGCACCAGAAACTCCTGTTTTCCAGTCCAAAAAAGAACTTCTTCATGGTCTTTTTTGTGTAAGGCATGAGTGGGAGTACAGGGGAACTGGGAAGGACTCTTGTTCCCAGTAGTTGCTGGCCTGACATGGACAAACGACTCCTTAAAATATTGCAAAGACTATGAAAAGTATTACTGATAAAAGGCAAGAAGCTGGGAAAAAGGACTAGGCTGGACTATTTTTAGAAGCAGTGGCATCCGGACAGCATGAGAATTGCTTTGCACAAATTTAGTACAGCTGATGTTTGAACAAAAAGTTTGCTGGCTAAGCTGAAACTGCCCAGCCCAGCCACCCAGCGCAACGGCCACCGGCACCAGCTCCGGCAAGAAAAACCCATGGCCACGCGTCGCTCAGGGCCACTGGGACCAGCGACACAAAGCTCCTACCCGGCAGCCAGTGCCTGGGGAGGCTCCAGCTGAGGTTTCTCCTCGATGCTGCTCGTGGTGGCGGGTGGGGACCTGTGTCCCTTGACAGATGTGCCACCGCAGCAGCGCCTGCGCCAGCGGCCAGCTGGGCTGCTTCAGGTGGGTTAGGAGGGGGAGGCTGCGCAAAGCTTGTGTCCTGACAAACAAACACTGTCAGCACTGAAAATAGCCAAGCTATTTAAAAAACAAGTGCTGGTGGCTCCCGACCTCAGGCATTTTTGCCTTCCTTCAACAGCTGGGCTTGGGAGAGGGAGAAGCCCTGCGAGCGCAGTGCCGTGCTCTCTGCAAGGGGACACGTCCGTCTCACGTCCAGAGAGCCATTGAAATTGCCGAAGGAAACCAGACGTTGCCTGGGATGTAATTTCTCTCCACCCAGGCAAGGAATCTCTCTCATGTTCCCGCTGACACATCCCTCCTCCTTTCATATAGCACGGATTTGGATTTGAAGTCAACCTCCGGCTGACTCCAGGTGTGACTGAGGGGACGTTGGCCTGAACCAGCCATGCCTGAAGAGCAAGCGGCACATCTCCCCGCTGCGGACTTGTCCCTGGGCAAAGCCCGTGGCAAGGGATGAGGAACATGGGGACACCCAGTCGGGCACAGCTGGTGGCTCCAAGGGCTGTGCCCCCACCGTTGGCAGGGCAGCAGGCAGCAGGGCGGCGGGCGCACTCATCCCCTGCAGCACGTGGGACAGGGCGCTGTGGGTGCTGCGCGTGGCCCAGGACCCTTTAGCTGCCCACCCCAAAGCCCAGATGCCAGCCCGGACCCCTGTGCGCCCCCAGGGAGTGCAGCGGTCGCTGCGCCACCCAGCAGCATGGTCTTTCGATAACCAAACCTGCGCAGTCAGGGCTGGTGGCGGGGGCCTGGGGAAGAGCAGGTTTGCTGCTGTGACCGGTTGGTGGGTGCCGGGCGCTGGCTCCGTGGATCCCCATCCCCTCCAGCTCCATCACCTCCCTGCCTGGCCCATCTCCTTCCCCATTCCTGCGGGACGTGGCTCTTACCCTGCAGATTGGACCCGCTGCCCACCCTTCCCTGAACGCAGCAGCCCCTGCACCGCCGCTCCCAGTATGGCTGTGCATACAGAGACTGGTCCCAGTCCCAGCAGAGAGGGCTGGTGGGGGCAGACCCCAGCCAGGGCAGCGTGTGCCACTGAGCTTCCGGCTACAGCGAGGGCAGCGCAGGGGCTCCCGATGGCTGCGTCACGATAGCGGTGATGAAAAAGCGCTGGAGTTAAACCCCAGCCATCTGTCTTTGGTTGGAGCCGGGGCTGGGCTGGCTACGTGCCCGTTCCAAAGGCTGTTGGTGGCAGTACAAACCGTCTTGCCATGGCCAAGGTCTCCCAAGGCTACTTCTTAATGGAAAACGCTCTGGTTGAGTCCTAGACATGGCACGTGGACATGGACCGGGCAGTTGTGTGGGGCCGGGAGCCCCTCGGGACCAGCACACCCGGGTTTGCAGCCCACCAGCAGCAGAAGGGGCAGGCATGGGGAGAGGGGACTGGGAACGGGAGAGTGGTCTGGGCACAAAACATACTTTGCACGGCCCGGACACGCGGTGGCCACAGCATCCCCAAGAGACCTGATGAGTCCCCGTCCCCTTGCTTGGTGACAGACTGGAGAGATAGAGCAAAGCCGGCACTCCCCTTCCCCACGTTGTGTTTGCTGTGGTTCCTGTTATCCATTGTTTGTATTTGGACAACCGCTGGGTGCTGGTGAAAACACTTGGAGCCCAGACTCACAGAGTCTCATATATTTCAACACCAATGATTATTCATCCAAAAAGCTCAAACTGGAGTGTGGTATTCATTATTTGCTACTCTCCAGTCTCCCGTTTAAAGCGTTCCCAATCCGGGAGCAGGAAGGACCGTGCTGTGCCCGGACAGCCTGGCACACAAGCTCCGGTGGCAGAGCTCACCGGCAGCGCCCTGGCAGAAAGCACTGTCCAGACCCCTCCGTGAGCAACCGGCGCACGACGGCAGCCCAGCTCTGCTCAGAAACCCTCCTCTTCCCCAAAGGAAACTCCAGTTGCTACAGTTATAGCTCCCTCTCCCCTGACAATCATTCTAATAGAGTATTTATCCTCCAGCTTCTTCTGTTTACCCCGGAGGACATGATTGTGTCCCTGGGTCAGCGGTCCAATGATGCCTGTCCCTGCGTGCTGGGACCCGGTGAGCAGGAGCGATGTTGTCCCAAGGAGATGGTTCCAGCTGACGGGGAAAGCCCCCGAGGAGGGGCTGGCTCCCACAGCCGGGCCAGGGAGACTGGGCTGACTGGGAGGCAAAAGTGGAGCTGGTTTTGGGGTGGGGGCTGCTCTTCCAAGCAGGAGGAAGAAGCATTTTCGCGCACTTCCCTGCCTGCACATGGAGGAAGAGCGTGAAGAGGGTCGATGCGGAGCACGGCAATGGTGCAGCGCTTTCCAGACCCCTGGTTTTTCCCATATACCCTTTGCCAAGGCAGAGCTGCCCCAAAGCAGGTGTGACGGGAGCTGACAGCACAAGAAGACACATCTGAGAGCAACCACGTCCTCCAGCATCCCTGCACGCAGGGCACAAAACCACAGGAGCTCCCTCCCCACGCCTGCCCTGTCCGGCAGGTCCAGTACGAGGGACACGCAGGTTGAGGGCTGCAGGCAGCGCTGGGAGCACTGCGCAGAGCAAGGAGGGCAGCAGATCATAGAATCATAGAATCACTTGGGTTGGAAGAGACCTTCAAGATCATCGAGTCCAACCATAAACCTACACTGCCAAAACCACCCCTAACCCATGTCCCTCAGCACCACATCTGCCCGGCTTTTAAATACCTCCAGGGACGGCTATTCCACCACCTCCCTGGGCAGCCTCTTCCAATGCTTGAGAACCCTTTCGGGAAAGAAGTTTCTCCTCACATCCAACCTAAACCTCCCCTGGCACAACTTGAGGCCATTTCCTCTTGTCCTGTCGCTTGTTCCTTGGGAGAAGAGACTGACCCCACCTGGCTATAACCTCCTTGCAGGGAGTTGTAGAGAGTGAGAAGGTCTCCCCTCAACCTTCTCTTCTCCAGGCTGAACAATCCCAACTCCCTCAGCCGCTCCTCATAAGACTTGTTCTCCAGACCCCTCACCAGCTCCATTGCCCTTCTCTGGACACGCTCCAGCCCCTCAATGTCTCTCCGATACTGTGGTGCCCGTGTGGGCGCTATAACAGAGTTATCAGCCCAGAGGATGCCCTGAAGAGCCCTTTGCTTGCCCTGATTTCGCATCCTTCGGGATGCCCGGTGTGTGGGGAAGAGCGGTGCCGCCCGCCCGTCTTGGGCCACTTGGGATGGCAATGCTCAGCCGGATCTCCAGAGCACATTTGGGCTCCGAGCGTAGGCGACAGCAACCCAGCTGGAACGTTCTGCTAAAAATAGCTCAGTTCCTGGGTGGAAGCGCGCTGTGGTTAGCCGGGGGTTTCGCATCCCTGAGAATGCCTGCGCTGAGCAGGGTCCCTTCGCTCCCGTTATTGTCCACTTTCCCCCTTCTCCCTCCGGAGAGACCCTGGGGATTAAGCAGAAAATAAATGGCTTAACACGGGACAACAATGGCTTCTGTGATCAATCTTCATGAAATGTGGTTTGGTAGCTCTGCAAGAATCGAGCCGGCTGCCAAAACGGCCCAGAATAAGTGAGAGGCTGCGACAGGGCTGCGGGGCCGGAGAGGCGAAATGCCGGAGCACAGCCCGGGCTGCCCTGGGGACACGGCAGAACCAGGGCTGCCAGCCAGGGAGCCGGGGACAGGCGGCCCCAGGGAGCCGCAGTGCTGCTCGGCTCTGGGGATGATGCAGAGGGAGGAAAATCAAGAAAAGACAAGTTTAGGGAAGTGCTAGTGTGCAGGCAAAGAGGACATCATCGCAGGGCGCTCAGTTTTAGCAAAGAGTCAGGCTACCGTGTGTGCAAGTGCTTGTTCAGGAGCATCTATAACTTGCCCTGATTTGACTTGGCTGGTTTGGGTTTTCATGGAATTTTTTTCCCAGGCTGCAAAAGCTGAACTCCAGATTAACCAGACTTTGTTGCTGCAGTTGCTTACGGCAAGTTACAGCACTCGAGCTTAGGGCTGAAATCTCCACCGGACCTCACCCATGTGGCTTCTCCATACAGAAACGCCTAGCTTTTCACTGTCCAAAAGGAAAATAAAGATCAAAGTGGATGCAAAGTAGTGTAGACTGTTTGTCTAATTTCCCATCCGGACAGCCTCGGTCTCTGTCGGTGTCTGTTAGCCTCCACCGGGAACCCCTCCTGCCCCATCGGTGCCCGGTGTTGGACCATCCCCGTCGGTCTGTCTCTTCCAACACCGCAAGCAGCATCCCTGGAGCTGGCTGCAAAGCCCTTGTTTCCGAGGATCGTGTGGTGAAACACAAAGGAGGAGGATTAAGACTTCACAAGCAGCAATTCAGGTGTTTCCTACCTCTCCAGCACCTGCCTTGGAAATCTTACCCAGTGCACAGGAAGGGTTTCTGAGCACATCCAAAGGCCGGGCACTCGCCCCACGGCATGCCTGCAGTTTCGGCGCCCGTTGTATCTACTACTGTTTCCTAGGGACGGTGCCTCACTGTCACAAAATGTTATTGCGGGTGGAAAAAGAAGTTTGTTGCTCGCTCCAGAAAAATAAATCCTTGACCCTTTAACAAGACCTGTGCGGTAGTGGCGCCGTTGACTCCTTGTGAAAGTGTGTGGGTGGGAAAATCGTCTCTGCTGCCTTTTCTGCTTGCTCTGTGCACTGCGCGAGGTGCAGAGCCTTTCAAGAGATGGCTGATAACGCCCGGCTACTCCTCTGCTCACAGCCCGCAAGCCCCTCAAGAAACCCTGACTGCAAGCACAAAATTAGCGTCGCCCACTCATCGTTTGAGAAGGAGGTGCCTTTCACAGCCAAGTGGCCTCTATTTGCTTGGGGGGAAACATGTGCTTATCTCTTATTTATGTGATTTATTTCTTGAGATTAATGCATCAAATTGGCTTGCTCCCAAGCTCTCAGTAAAGTCGCTGTTTTCACGGGACTGTCCCGAACCACGCAAAGTTTCACTGCTTGTTTTCTGAAACCGAGGGGGAGGATTTTTATCTCAATCATAAAGCAGGATTTGGGGGTTTTGCAGATGTAAGGCAGCCAGCATTGTTTTGATCTGCAAGCAAACCATGGCCTTCTCCGAGTTCAAGGAGGGCTATTAAATCAGCCCTGTGGAGATAGAGCAAACAAAAACAGAGCAAAAGAGTTGAGGGGGAATGTTTCTATTCATATAAGAAGGCACGAAAGCAAAGCAGGGGAGGCAAGTTAATGATCAACCCATCCAGGGTGTTTACTTTTACATGCCACAGGGGTAAATAGAGCCATGTCATCCCTCCAGTCTGCTCTTGTTTATAAATATACAATAACATTTACAGCTGAGCTGGCTGGACTCCCCTGGGTCTGGGCTGGAGAAACCGGATGGGTCTCGTCTCCCACCCCTGCGTTGCACAAGTCCTTCTTCTAGAGCTCTGCTGCTGCAAAACCACCTTCCAGTTCTGCGTTTCCATCTGCTTGTGCCAAGAAGGCACAAGCCCATCTCCCAGTGCAGCCCCTTAGAGATGCCCTGCTGGAGATGCCCCATTGGAGGTGCCCCATTGGAGATGCCCTGTTGGAGGTACCCCACTAGAGATGTCCCGTCGGAGATGCCCCATTGGAGATGCCCTGTTGAAAGTGCCCCATTAGAGATGTTCTGGCAACGTCTTTCCCACCCAATTCATGTGGATACTTGGAGCCATCTTTTTGCATCGCTGGGTTTGGAGCTGCAGCAGCTCTCAGAGCCCTGTTGGTGCTTTACAGCAGCCTGAGCAGATACAGAGACCAACAGGCTCATCTTCGTGTCATCCAGTCTACCACGATGACAGTCAGAGCAAGGATTTGAAGTTATTGGTGTTATTCACTGTAGCTCAGTTATCCTTCAAAGAAACCAGATTTCACCTAAAAATAAAGTTCCTATAAATGCTATATACATATTTAAAGTTCCTGTGAATGCTACTGTTCAATGAGACACAATGGAGGAAGCAGAACGGCAAACAAATACTGGGTGATTTACTGCAGCCGACAACTCAGCACAACTGTTTTGTCCCGAATTCATTGATCACCACAGACAAATCTTGATGATCTCCCTTTTTTATTTTTTTTTTTTCCAGGCTTCTGCCCTCACTCTCGGGCACGGCGTGCAGAGTTTGAAACGTGACCCTCCACAAGGACGCACCGTGCAGGGTTTGTCTGCACGCAAATTTGCATCGGCTTAAATACACAGATGCAGCTTCCTGTACAGACACGATTGTGGTGGCTTAAAGCAGACTTTTCTTTTGGCTTCCTTAAAACCCACTCCCAAACAACTTAAATTAGACATATTCTAGCTTAGAGTAAGACATACCGCTGCTCGTACGGGTTTTTTCCCACCTTAGATGTTGCATCTGTAGTTTAATCAGTGCAATTCCATGTGTGTCCTTAGATCCATATCACATGCAAAAAGATGCATAGAATCTAAATTACATTTCTACAAATAGTCACTGATTTTATTATTATTGTGCTAAATAACTCTGTTGACACATTTTTGCCAGAAATTGCATAGAAGGCAAGAAGTTCTGGTTCTGTAAATGGTCAGTGTAAATGCCAAGGACTATTAATCCTCATTTTCATTACTGAAACCATAATCCCGTAATGATGGAAAGGAACAATGTGGGAATAAATTGGTTTATGTGGGAATATATATGTTTGCAAAAAGTTTTTGTTCACAGCGTGCACAGGCCTGACACACACATCTCCCCATCTGCATCTGTCCCCCGAGGGGGACTTGCAGAGCCCTTAATTAAATTAAAAATAGCCAAATGGGCACCGGTGAATTGTATGTTTCTGAGAGGGAAGCAGTCCTGGGTTTCTTGATGTTTATGGCCTACAAAAAGCAAATAACGCCCTGGTTTGCGTGGATGCTGGCTCCTGTCGTCGCACTGCCGGCATTTCAGGCTCATATCAAGATTAGCACAGGATAAATACTGGAGAAATGTAATCAGTAATTATTATGCAATGAAAACCAAAATGCCAAACTTTGCACAGAACCTCATTCACAACAAATTATACAACCAGCTGTAATCAAGGTCATTTCAATCTGAAGGCATTTTCTATTGAAATCCACAACAATATTCGGGCCCCGTTCATTGCCCAACAGCGAGAAAGCCACAATCGCTCTTGTGTGTCTGGATGCCCCGGGGTGGCAGGGCCGGGATGTACCCACCAGAGCCCTCTCGCCCGCCAAGGAAACCAGCACAGCCTGCTCGTCTCAGCCTTTTTATCTGGAATGTCAGCCCCAAGCGTGACTCACACGTTTCCAAAGTGGCCATTCCCTCCCACCAGCGTTAGCTCCGTCCCTTTCCTCCATCGCAGCTTCGAGCGGATCCGCACTTTGCTCTGCAGCTGCTGTTTTAAATCCCTCGGGACCAAGAAGGTCCTCGGGTCACTCTTGCTTCACGGACCTCATGCACGGTGTCACCTGCACCCGTGCCCCAGGGACCAACTCCGGGGGTTTGGAGCTGAGCATCGGCACCGGGAAAAGCCCGGACCCGGCTTGGCTCTGCACTGCTGGAGCTCGGCTGGGCTCGGGGAAATTTGGCTGGGGCTCATGCTTTTGCACCACGCATGCTGTTACCTGAGCTGGAGAGCGCGGTAGGGTTTCCCGAGGGACACCCGGCAGCAAGTGCAGGGACGCTGCTGGCGAAGGGTGACGGGCAGGGAGGGGGATGCTCTGAAACCCGTCGCTCGGCACACGGAGGGCTGGAAGAGAGAGATGGTTTTGCAGTTAAGGCTTGGGCTGAGGCTCCCGCAGACTCCGGCTCGGCCACCGCCAGCCTCCAAGCAGAGCTCCGTGTGTCCGCGCTCACATTTCCCACCCACACAATGGGACAATCGCCCTCCCTCGGCGCCTGGCCGCCGGTGGGACAGTCGTCACGGGGCGGCTGTGACACAGACCCACTGCCCCACTACAAAAGGCAGCTGAAAATGTGAAAAACGCTGGCTACGCTTTCCTAAATAAATGCTGAAGCTTTGTTAGGCAAGACCTAGCAGTTCTCCCCGCGGCGGCACCAGAAGTAACCGTGCAAACTCCCCAGCGCGATTTAATTCCTTTTCTGGAGTGACTAACACCTCTGTTATTCCCATCTGACCTCCGCAGACATCCTGCCACGCAATTGTGTTAAACTCTGCGGCGAGAAAGATAACGGGGCCTAAAATTAAACCATCCAGCACGTTTTTAATATTAGCACAGGCGAGGAGTGAATTCCTCCCGGGTGGAATTCACCTCTTCTTGAACAAGCAAGCAAAACCAGCTCTCCGCACCCTATCACCGGCAATGACGTGCTGGAAATTCTTGGTCTTTTTACTTCGTGAGCCCCTGCGTTAGCCCGTTTTGATCACCCAGCGCAGGTAGAGCCTCCTCAGAGACCTGCCCTGCAGCTGCTGCGGGGCTCAGGGTGCCGGAGGAGGTGCCAGCATGGACATCACGTTGCAAAGACAGCCAGAGACTTACTCGGTGAAGACAGGCACACTGCGGACACAAAACGCGAGAGCTGGTACCCCCATGTGAATAACCTGGTGGGTTTACACCAGGTTGGGAGACTTTAGAGCCCCTTCCAGTCCCTAACGAGGCTCCAGGAAAGCTGGGGAGGGACTCTGGATCAGGGAGTGGAGCCATAGGACACGGGGCAACGGTTTCACACTGAGAGAGGGGAGATTTAAATGAGATACTGGGAAGAAATTCCTGGCTGTGAGGGTGGGGAGCCCCTGGCCGGGGTTGCCCAGAGCAGCTGTGGCTGCCCCATCCCTGGAGGTTCAAGGCCAGGCTGGACAGGGCTTGGAGCAACCTGGGCCAGTGGGAGGTGTCCCTGCCCAGGGCAGGGGGGTGGAACTGGATGGTCTTTAAGGTCCCTTCCAACCTAAACCATTCCGTGATTCTATGAAACTGGAGCCTCATGGGGTCTTTGGCTCTGGGAGAAAAAACGTTGCAGCAAGAAAGGCAGCGCCAACCTGCAGCAGGGGTGTCACTGGCCTCTTTGGCTACAATGGGATGGATGGCTGCTCTGTTTTCATTCAAATACAGTTTTCCACCAAAAATAACCCCGTGGACTTTGTCATGGTGTCTTTTTCATGGTGAACCCCAAAAGCAAGCTGGGCTCGGAGATGCTGAAAGCTGCTCTGTGCATCCCAAGGGGCAGCCTGGCAATTCGGGGTGCAGCAGGTACCTGCTGCCATGTCCCCAGCCCCAGCAGGGCTCATGCTGGTGGCGTGCGGAGGAGAGGGACTCAGTTTTGGGGGACAGAAAAATTTGAAGTGTGACCTAATGAGCCTGCAATGTGGCTGCAGAGGCTGTGCCATGCCTTACAGAGAGCTGCAGAGTCCCCCCCCAGCACATGGCATGGCACGTCCTAAGCACTGGTCACCTTATCTCCACTGTTTCCCACCGGATAACGTGGCTCGGGGGCTTCTGATGGAGACCCCCAGTGATGGAGGCTGCCTGCGCCACTCGGTGCTTTCCCGCCGGTGCTCGCTGACCCTGGGGAGCCCCGTGGCTCCGGGACGGGGCAGTGGGTGTCTCGCCCACAGAGCCGCACAGGACCAGTGCACACCAGTACACACCAATACAGCCGGAGCCCTCGTCCCCCCAGCTCCCAGGTGGGATTTTTGCACTCTTGTGCTCCCTCTGCTGGTCCTCAGCCTGGCATCGCTCCGGCACCGCACCGGCACCGCTCCGGCACCACACCGGCACCAACCGCTCCGGCATCACACTGGCACCAACCGCTCCGGGATCACACCGGCACCGCTCTGGCATCACACAGGCATCGCTTTGGCAACACGCTGGCACCACGTTGGCTCCGCTCCAGCATCACACCAGCACCACACCGGCACCGCTCCGGCGACCGCTCCAGTGTGCACCGGTGCTGCTTCAGCACCGCACCGGCACCACACCGGCATTGCATTGGCACCACTCCAGTGCTGCCAAGCCCTTGGGCCACCCCTGCTCTCCAGAGCCAGCAACGACTCGGAGCCAACCTGCAGTGAAGGAGAGGTCCCCAGTGCCGGCCGGGCAGAGGGGTGCTGCTAGGATTGCACCAAGCAGGGCATCGCAGGATCCGGACAGGATCCACGCATCCTCAGAAACAGCACAAAAACCTCCCCCCAAAATAAAAGCTGGAACAAATGCTACCGGGAGTGTTGTTACGACACACGGCTGTGATGAAGACGACACAAACAGGACCGGTGCTGTAGGGATCACTTTTTTTTACATGAAGTCACACGTGGGCACAGACAGGACACTGTGGATTTGTCAACCCGTTTTTCATGAAGACGCCGTGCAGCTTTTTGCGCCAACGCCCCCACAGCCCGCGCTTGTTTGTGTCACCCGTGCGACACGAGGTGACCCGCCGCGCTCTTGCACCGCACAGGTACCGCTGGCCACCGACGTGCCACCGGCATGGAGCAAAGGCTGCAGCTTGTCTCGGTGGCCGCCAGCCACCGTCCTGCCAAACGGGACAGGGAAGCACCGGGTGGGGCTCAGACATGGCAGTGCAAGGTCTGATTTGAGGCAGGGCTCCAGGATCGCATGCGGTTCTCCTGCTTTTTTGTGTCTCGGCGATACTTACCAGCTTTATTAGAGAGCTGGTTGTTGTTTCAAGGCTGCTTTCCAGGGGTTATTGCCCGCTAGGGACAGAGGTGGGGGAGCTGCGCTCTGTGCCGCGTGAATGACAGCTGCCAAGACACCTTCTCCGAGGCCCCGTAAAAGCCCGGTTACGGCTCAGGCTGGCTCCTCTCAGCCAGACGTGCCGGAGGGTGACCCGGCACAGGAGGCTGCCTGCAGCCAGCTCTCCCAGCACATGGCCTCGTGTCCCCGTCCCCATCCCTGTCCGGCTGCCTCGCTCACAGCCATGGTTCGCTCACTCTCCTGATGATCCTGGGGCTTGGAGAGGAGCCACTGTTCAGCGAAGGAGGTGGAATACCTGCCCCACGTGAGCTGAAACCCTCTCCGTGCCCCAGGAGCGGCACGGCACGGCGGGCAGCTCAAAGGCAGCGGAGAAGGAAGAGGATGTAAATTGAACAACAACAAAAAGAAGAACGCTGTTATCCTTCCCACACAGCCTCCTCCTCCTCCCTGCCACCGCGACTGCACCCCGGGGAGCCACAGTGACCCCACTGCGCATCTCCCACAGCGGAGGCTGCGCCGGGCACACGCTGCACCCCAAAACCTGGGTGGCTTCACACAGGCTCCGGGTCCAGCTTTCACCGGAGGCGACGAGGCACCCGGGGCTCACGCCGGTGTTCGGGCTATGCACCCTGGGCCTTTCAGAGCCGCTTCCCAGCACGAACAATAAATCTTGAAAACAAGCGTGTGGTGTTCCCTGAAAGTCACTGAATTCAATGGCCGAGCCCTGCAACAAAGCCTCTTCCTGAGCGGGGTGGCTCCCTGCCCGCCGGCCTCCCCGGGGGGACGGCAGAGGCCGCAGCGAGGAGGTGAGGCTCTGCCTGGAGAAAACAAAAAAAAACGGCTGGAGAAAACAAAACTCCAGAAGTTTCACTATGCGCCGACGCCTTTCGCTGAGGCGGCTGGTCCCCAGAGGTGACCATCACCCTGAGCCACGGCTTTTCCCCAGCGCCAAGACACCCACCTTGCTCCGGGACACTCTGTTGAGCCCCTCAGAGGGAGCTGCCGGCGCTTCTGCCAACACCTAGGGGACACCCCCCAAGAATTTCTTCTCCTGCAGAGCTCCCAGTTGGTTTCTGCGCATTCCCGGAGCTATTCCCACCTAACTGCCACCCCGCGCCCCGTGTCGCGCTTAGGTGTCCTGCTCCCCCTTGGCAGCACCGGCAAGGGACAGTCCCCCTGTCACTGCGGGCACCCACCCGTGAGCCCTGGGTGGCACCACTAAAAGGAACACGCTGCTCCTGCATTTTGCGGCTTGGTCGTTGCCGGGCGAGGAGGTGAAATTCCAAGTGTCCAAGCAAGCGCCTGTGCCAGGCTGACCCGCACCGCCAGGCGTTCTCCGGATGAAGCCTCCTCATCCACCCTCAATGCTTTGCACACCTCATCGGGCAAAATATTTCCCACAGAGAAATCCCTCGTCTGCCCAAACTGATCCCTCTGCTTCCTGGGAGCGTTTTTGTGGATGCAGATAAACGGTTAAGCACATGCAGTTGTCTCCCATGTTAATTTTCCTTGGTGTCACCGGCAGCTGCTTTCCTCTCTGTGCACGAAACTGCAACGTTGAAGTAAGTGAAAGTGTAAAGAAGCAGGGCTCGGATGGCGAAACCTTCCCAACCGGAGGCTGATAAAATGAAAAAGCAAATGTTTTTCCATGGTTGAGAACAGCCCCTTTTTCTCCGAGGGAGGCAGCAAACCTTCCTCTCTCCCAGGAGTAGGTGAGTCGGTAGCACCAGGCCAGGCAGCCCCAGCACGCATGTGCTTGAGGAGAAACACCACAACATATTGTCATATACCGAGAGTCACAAATAAACTCCATTACCATTATTAATTCTTCAGCGAAATTATTTTTCCAAATCTTCCCCAAACCAGATGTGGAAATATTTCGCTACCTCTGCACTCCTCCAGCCCCGAGCCCGAGCAGAGCGTTTCGAAGCAGATGAGAGGCAGGGGGAGGTGGAAACCATGACTGGTTTCAGCGAAACTCATGGATTTCCCAATTCATGGTATCATTTACTGACATCATGAAACTAATTTGGGCTTTTTCTTCTGTCTCTTTACAGTTAGGTGTTTTCCCCAGGAGGCTGAAATCTCTCTTTCTTTCAAACCAAATTGGATTTCTTTCCTGCAAGGAGTACAGAAATGTAGATCCCATTCCCAGAAGCAAGATTCAGAAATCATTACTTTTTTTATTAAAATATTTTATTAGGTGTAGTCAGTGCAAAAGACTAAGCTCAAAGGCAGCGGCACCAATAGACTGTCTCATCACCACCTCTCCCAGATCACACAGCAGACAACCTCGGTGGAGCCGGTGAAGCCAGGATGCTCAGGACCATGCGGTGCGATGTCTGCCCAGGGGATGGGATTGCTGGGAAGAGCTCAGCAGGGCCAAGTTAACCCTGGGTGAGGAGCCGGCTGCCCTGGGGACGCGTGATTTGCGTGATTTGCGGAGGGTATGAAGTGATTGGGGAGAGCAAACAGCCACGTTGGCCGTGCGAGGCGGTCACAGGCTGGGTGACGTGAGGGCAGGTGACATGATGGGTCCTTCACCTGGGGAGGAATAACCCCACACACCAGGACAGGTTCAGGGCTGACCTGCTGAGAAGCAGCTCTGCAGAGAGGGACCTGGGAGTCCTGGTGGCCAACAGGATGCCCATGAGCCAGCAATGTGCCCTGGTGGCCAAGTAGGCCAATGGCATCCTGGGGGGGCATCAGGAGGAGCGTGGCCAGCAGGTGGAGGGAGGTCATCCTGCCCCTCTGCTCTGCCCTGGGGAGGCCACAGCTGGAGTCCTGTGTCCAGTGCTGGGCTCCCCAGTTCAAGAAGGGCAGGGAACTGCTGGAGAGGGGACAGCAAAGGGCTACAAAGATGATGAGGGGGCTGGAGCATCTTTCCTATGAAGAAGGGCTGAGGGAGTTGGGTCTTTTTAATCTGGACAAGAGCAGACTGAGGGGGATCTCGGCAGTCCTTATAAATACCTAAAGGGCGGGTGCCGGGAGGAGGGGACCAGACTCTTTTCAGTGGTGCCCAGTGACAGGACAAGAGGGAATGGGCACAAACTTGACCATAGGAAGTTCCATCTGAACATGAGGAGGAACTTCTTTCCTTGGAGGGTGGCAGAGCCCTGGCACAGGCTGCCCAGAGAGGTGGTGGAGTCTCCAACTCTGGAGACATTCCCAGCCCACGTGGACGCCATCCTGTGCCACCTGCTGTGGGTGGCCCTGCTCTGGCAGGGGGGTTGGACCAGATGATCTCCAGAGGTCCCTGCCAGCCCCGGGGATTCTGTGACTCTGTGAAATCCGGTGTGGGCGAGAGGGAGCCACGCTCACGCAGGATGGGCAGCCCCAGGGCGTTTGTGCTGCGGGAGGGGGCGAGGAGCACTCGCCTCTGCGGCAGAGAGGCACGTCGTGGGCTGCTCCGCGCACCCCCCGTGGGCAGGGTCCGGCCGGGGCAGGGTGCCAAGCTGCACCGTTCCCAACCGTGCAGGTGGGGAAGGTGCGTCAGCAGCCGCCTGCCTGGAAGCCGATGGCTGCTGTGCCGCCATGGCTCTCCCACCGCCCTCCCGGGCTGCAAGCAGAGCTGACCCACAAGACACCCGCCTTCCGGCCTCGTCCCCCACCCCCATGGCCAACAAACCAGCCCCTGGGCTGAGACCTCCCTCCTGCAAACCACTGTGACAGCCATTCCACCGGTGGTGGGAGCGTGGTCTGGTTTTTGAAGCACTTGGTTTTCCTTCTCCGAGCCGAGATCTCCCTGCCCCTCCCATTAAAAACCACTAATTATTTTCTCACAGTCTTCAGCATCCACTGAAGCAAATACTGTTGGGCGAACTCAGACACCGAAGGCGCTTGTTAAATGGCGCAGCTGACGTGGTGGATGGGGACTCTGCCGCACACGGCAGCTTGGACGTGCGTCTGCATCTCCGCGGGCAGCACTGCTCCCTCCCGTCACACCCACTCCTGTCCCCCCGCCACCGGCGGCGTTTGGAACCAGACCCATTCCCAGCAGGACCGGCTCTGGGGCTGGCAGGGGGCCCGATCCTGCACCCCAACCTGAGGGCAGCCCGGAGTTCCCGCCCGCTCCTGCTCCTCACTGTCTGCACGCCGTTCTCCCATTCCCCACCAGGTTATCTCACACATTTGACTTGACATCAGATGAAGGCGAAAACGAATGAAAGATGAGCAGGGAGAAGCACTAATTTAGGGAAAGCACTAATTAAACGTGTTCTGGGTGGTCTCCTGCTGGCGTTCTGCCTTTTGGGTTAGACTGGTTTTGCTGCCACTTCCCTCTCTCCCACGGCTTCTCCTCTCTCGCCTTTCCCAGTGCATTTCCGCCTACGGCCGTCCCCACAGGGGACTTCCATGGCGGCTGGCCCTGGTGCCCAGGGGGGGTCGCGGGCTGCCCCTTGCTCGGGCACAGGGCAGGAGTTTCCCGTCCTTTCCCTGGGCTGTGTTGCATCCTTCCCCTGCATGCTGAGCTCCAGCCGCCTGCAGCCTTGTGCACAAGCCAGGGCAGGTCACAGCCACAGAGACACGGAGGCATCGGGAGCCCCAGAAATGAAGGCAGCTTTCAGGAGGCAGACGCACAGCGCTGACGCTAAGCAACTCTTTCCTTATACTGCTTCTTTCTCTCCGAAGAGTGCTACAGCTTGCAGTTTCAGTGGAGAGCATAAAGCTATGGTTCGACTTCACCAGGATGTCACTGGCCCACATTGGGCTAGATGTGGCAGGTCCTCTGTCCCAAATGGCGTTATTTTAAGTCCATTTGCAACTTAAAATTAGCGCAGCCACTCTCCACACTGCACGCCAGTTTTGGCCTCCCGCACACGACACCTGATGCACCGTCCCCTCTTTGTGCATGGGACAACCTGAGAAGTACGATCTGAAGCCTGTTTTGCCGTTGCTTCTGCGCTGTGCGTTACTGATTTAATCTCCGTGCTGTTTTGCACAGAAAGTGAGATCCTGGATGGCTTTAAATTCCGGATTCACCTCTGAAGCCTTATTGCAAGGGGAAGGCACCATGAGACAGAGAAGCCTGGAAGCAGGGAAGACGCGAATAAAGCGCCTCCCCATGAGCTCTGCCAGTGCTGAAGCAGCAGCGCTCCTTCACCCTCCTTCGCAGAGCGGAAAACACTCGCTGGTACAGCAGGTGCAACCCAGTGTACTGAGCAATTCCGGGTAAAAAGCATGTTGAAAGGTATATTGTGCCCTGGCCACCTAGAAACCTAATTAATGTTTATCCCCACGAGCGATGCTTGTCTCCCTGTTAAAACTCTGCTAATGGGACAAGTGATGCGTGACCCTCCCTGCTCGAAGCTGCCTTGCCACGAAGTGACACTTCTCCTTGGGAAAATGCGTGTTGCCAACAAAAAGCTGGATGGGGATTTTCAAAAGCACTGGGGACCGCTCTGGGAGATAAGTCCGAAAGCCCCGTGAGTTAAACTTACCCCAGGTGGGGGTCCAAGAGCCACTAAAGCAAGCTGGTCATGGGCTGGAGGGCCACGGATCTGCCACATAACCCTTCCTGAAGCCTTTCCACTCCTTCCCAGGGTGGGAAACCAGGGACATGCCAGCAGTCAGAGTGCTTGGGACCGACCCGCCAGCCTCTCTCCAGCATTTGGACCCTCGCTCCTGTCCTCCTCAAGCCCAGCCTTAATTTCGAAAGGAAACTTCTGCCAGGGTCCTCCAGACCTGCTGGAAGGGCAGCGGTTGCAGTCCAGCACCCAGCAGGGGAACGAGCTGCCTGCAGACAGCAAAGGGCAAGAGTTTTTTTCCCAAAGAAAATCAGAGCCGAGAAGCTTAAAACTCAGTCGCGAGAGCACGGTGTCAGCCTGCGGGCAGCGGCTGCTCCAGAGCCCCCCCAGCTCCCTCCTGGTCCTCCTGGGATGGCCGTGCCTGCTTGCTTTGGAATTGGAGCTGGATCTCCTGCCCAGGAGTGGTCCATGGGGTGACCAGCGGCTCCGAGAAATGTGTTTTCCCTGTGAGCTTGCTGGCTGTCAGCTCTCAGAGATGCACAGCTTTACTGCCTGGGTTGTCTTTTCACCAGCCCCAGGAGCTAGACTTTAGGAATTAACGCATCTTCCAGGTAAAAAGCCAGGAGCCAGACTGTCTTTCGTAGGAGGAGGGCCAAGGCATCTGAAGACTACCCCTAATTTAACCATTTCACAGACCCCCCACATGTCTAAGGGATGCCTCCTGGGGCTGTTGCCTTGAATTGTCCAAAATAACTCTGGGACGGTATAATTTAATACTAGGTGTCACATGGTAGAGGTCCACAGGATGGTCAAGGAGCACGATACAAAAAATATTCAGCTGAAAATATCTTAGCTTTCCTACTGTATTGGCACAATGAGGACTTTTGCGAATGTCTGATGTTGGGAGTGGTTTGTATTGCAAATGTCCCAGTCTAATCTACAGCGCTGTATTAAATAACATTATTAGCTTATCAGGACATTTTGCTTTGCCAGGAAAGCACAGTGTTTATGCGTACATGCCCGCAGCACTGCATTTCTGACAGAATACCCTCGTAAAGACAAATTGCAAGTTTGGTAAAATAAGTCTGAAAAAGTTTTAAACCTGCTGGCTTGGGGAAGTAAGATGAGCTTGTTTAGACGTAGAAAAGTCGCAACAGCAGACAAAGTCGTCATCTGCCGTTTGAATGCTGATCTTCAAAACCTGTTAACAGCTTCGCACCCAGAAGCCAGAGAGCTGCTGTAAAAGGAAATTTCTCAATGCTGTTCCAAACGCGTGAGAGGAGCTTTGCTTTCAAGATGTGAGCGGCTCTTCGCGCACGGGCCAGCCCATCTTCTGCCCACACCACCTGCTTAAGGACGCAGCCAGGGGACATCTCCTGGGCCAACGCGCTGGTGGTTACCCCGTGGGGAACCACACTTCGGCTTCTGGCAGGGAGAGAAAACAAGGCAGAAAATGCTCCGGCCCATTTCGGAGTGACCTTGACATACAACTCCCCTCCCGCCCCTCCGAGCTCTGCTTTTTGTATCCTGCCTCCGTTCCCCGCTCACGCTGCATCAAAACCGCCGCGGCAGTTTCGGGGATTTATATCTATATCTATATCTATATCTTGTGCAGCAGCATCTCCTTCCCTGCCTTCCTTCCCAGGGCTGCTGGATATGATGCATCCATGGGGGGAGTTCAAGCTTCAGCCAGGCTCTCCAACCCAAAAAGGCTGGAAATACACAGGGAAATGGGTCTGAGCTGACCCAGGGCCCTGCGCAGGTCCAGGTGGCAGCAGCAACGCTAAGGGTTTGCCTGGGACAGGCTGGAGTATCTCACCCTTCCCCGCCCTGAATTTATTTAGAATATTTTACAGGCAATTTTCTATTGAGATGTCGGCCGCGCTATCAACCCGCCCCCTCCCCTGCACATAATCAAAATATTTTGATAACCGAAATATGTCAGGCAATACAGCAAATTTTGCAGTAAATAAATAGAGCGAACGAAGACGAGGAGGGGAGGAGCGGGGAGCTGCTGCCTCTGCAGAAGGTTTCCGTCCCCCCACAACTAAAAGTTCCTTTAAAATTACTGTTTCGGCAAAAACAGTTGTTTTCTACAAAAATCCCCCCCGCCTTTAGAGGAAAAAGGAGGCTGACGGTAGGGAATCCCATGCTGCTGGCTCACAGTGCTGCACTTTGGAGAGCCAGTGTTCCCTCCGGGAGCATGGCACGGCCCCACGGCACAACCACCCGTCGGTCCGGCAAAGGCCAAGCCGCCCTCCGGAGCGGGCGAGTAGCGATCAGACGAGTCGCCTGGCAAACGAACCCTCGGCGAGACACTGAACACATCCCAAATACGTGTGACAAATTGCAATGACAAGGCTGCGCTGGCGGGTAACGAAATCCCTGTCCAGGCAGCGCAACGCTCCGGGGACTCTTTGAGCCAAAAGAAGGCAAGAGAGGCTGCCAAAAACCCGTCGGTGCGGCCATCACACCCATTTTCCACACCGCGGTGAGTGGCCGAGGTTCCTACAGACACTGACGGTGCCCGGAAAGCCGAGGTTGGGACATCCACGCCACGCACAAAGCCGGGATGGAACTCAGAAATGCCTGGGGCTGGTGCACAAGGTGAGATGAAGGAGACCCACAAAGGACCCAAGGCGCAAACCCAACCCTTGGGTCCGGCTGCAGGGGACCGAAACGCCGGAGGAAGGGTTCAGCGCCGAGGGCAGAGCTCAAGACGAGCAGTTCATTGCCCCACGCGCGGTAACACAATAAATCCGAGGCACGGCTCCCTGTTCTGCACGTGGGCAACCATTAGCGCTTGCCCCACCACCACCACCCCACCCGTGGCTCCCCATGCCCCACGCAGCCCCTGTGGGCACAGGGACCCCCTTTTCCGCGGCAAACCCCAGCGCCGGGATCAGGTTTGGGGCTGGCCAGACCCTCACCCAGAAGCAGCCCCAGTTTATTAGCCCAGTAGCTGTGGGAGGTTTCCAGGCTGGGCAGGACGCTCCGGCAGAGAGCCGGGGGGAAAAGCGAGGGCAGCGCGGGCAGAGCAGCTCTCAAACCCCAGGGGCTACTTTCGAAGAGACATTTCTCTTCAGCCGTTTGTCCCCTGCGACGTCCCCTGTCCCACCAACAGCACACCTCAAAGAGCACGTAACCTCCCCAGGCTTTTCCCTTTATTCTCCTTCCGCTCCCGGACAGCGAAGGCGAACCCGGCATTTGGGCTGGCGCTGGACAAACAGAATTGGGTCTCTTCAAAGCAACTTTCCTACTTTAGCCATGAACCTGCCTCACAGGAGGGGTGGCCACAACTCGTCCCCGCTGCCACGAGCAGCATTTCATTGTGCCACATTTAATGCCGTTAAACATCCGTTCATTTTTTTTTTAACTGGTTCCACGGCTGCCACCTCTGCAAAGGCTGACGAGGACAGGCTGGGAGAGTCGGGGTTGTCCAGCCTGGAGAAGAGAAGGCTCTGGGGAGACCTGAGAGACCCTTCTGTCACCTAAACGGGCTCCAGGAAAGCGGGGGAGGGACTCGGGATCAGGGAGTGGAACCATAGGACGAGGGGGAATGGTTTTAACTAGAAGAGGGGAGATTTAGATGAGATACTGGGAAGAAATTCCTGGCTGTGAGGGTGGTGAGCCCCTGGCCGGGGTTGCCCAGAGAAGCTGTGGCTGCCCCACCCCTGGAGGTTCAAGGCCAGGTTGGACGGGGCTTGGAGCAACCTGAGCCAGTGGGAGGTGTCCCTGCCCAGGGCAGGGGGTGGCACTGGATGACTGGTAACATCCCATCCAACTCTAACCATTCCAAGCTTCTGTGATTCTAGGACTATTTGACAAGCCCCAAACCAGCCGTGCATCTGTATCCCACAGGTGAGGGAAAGCCAGCTGTATTCCTTTCTCTGGAGCAAAACAGCCATGCCGGGGAGCCGGAGGCTGCCGAGGAGGTGGTGATGCTGGGAGAGCCGGGAGCTGCCGAGGAGGTGGCGATGCCGGGGGAGCTGCCGTGGAGGTGGCGATGCCGGGAGAGCCGGGAGCTGCCGTGGAGGTGGCGATGCCGGGAGAGCTGGGAGCTGCCGTGGAGGTGGTGATGCCGGGGGAGCTGGGAGCTGCCGTGGAGGTGGTGATGCCGGGAGAGCTGGAGGCTGCCGAGGAGGCAGCGCCCAGGCAGGGCCCCGGCAGATCTGCCCGTGGGAGGGGAAAGCAGCAAACCAGCTTCGCTGGGATATTTTGGGTTTTCCGCTTGGAGGCTGAGTGATCTGTGGGGGCACATCTCTGCTGGAAGAAGGCGGCCATAAAGCATCCGCCTGCAAAAATACCCCGGCAAAAAGCAACCCCTCGCCCTTCCCCCCGGGTTTCTGCGAGGAGCCTTCATTCCTTGCTCTCGCTGTAGATCCGGCATGCCGAGTCCTTTTTCCCCTGGAGTATTCTCCCTTTACAAAGCAAGATCATAAAGCAGTGACATAATCCGAGCTTGGCAAAGGCTGTTGCTGATGTGAAGCCAGTGCCTTTGCGCGGTTCTCGCTGCTGCTGCGGAGCCCGCGATGTAGATGGCGCAACCGGCTGATTAAACGCGCAGGAGCCTCCCAAGATACCATTCCATTTGAAACGCTGACATTTATATTGGACATTCCAATAAGTGCATGTGTGGGGGGGCTTTTTTCCAAGTTGTTTTGTTTTTTGGGTTTTTTTTAATTAGTTCTCACAAGGGTGCGGGTCAGCCACGGCTGCACCATGGAGTTCTCTGCAGAATA
Organism: Chionis minor; assembly: GCA_013398295.1. Lineage (NCBI taxonomy): Eukaryota > Metazoa > Chordata > Aves > Charadriiformes > Chionidae > Chionis > Chionis minor. The sequence continues at coordinate 99,142 of VZSF01010767.1, forward strand.
GGTATGATTCAAACCGATGATTCCCGGCCAGACTTCCTAACCCGTCTACCTTGGAGCACAGCCTTGGAGCCAAAATTAATTAGAGGCCACCCACAAGTCGACGGGAGAGGTGCGGGGGGGAATCTCTGCGCCCGTTCGTTCCCCGCCACATCTGCTGAGATTTCGGCGGAGGCGCTGAGGGTGAGTGGGAGGGCTTTGGTGCTAAATAAATGACTCGATTCCTTTCACTTTGATGCCAAAACGCAGCCAGCCAGCGCGTCTGAGTAGTAAACAATAGTAGAAATGCAGGGGGAGAAAAAAAAAAAAGCAAAAAAAAAAAAAGTATATAAGATGCCTCACTGAAGAGGTGCGATTGTTGGCAAAATGTGTCTTGTGTGAGTTTATGGGACGTAGAGAGTCTTTTTATTGGGGATACTTTTTGCTATTAGCGTAATAAAAAAATAAAAAAAAATTA
>VZSF01010768.1:0-28378 GCA_013398295.1 Chionis minor
TAACATTCCGTGATTCTGTGAAATACCTTGGATTTTTTCCTCAGCTGGCTTTGCCAGATGATCTACTGGAAAAGCAGCTCCCCCACAAGAGAAGGTTCGAGCTGATTTACCCAGCGGCTGCCCCGTTGCAAGGCCCCACAGAAGGCGAGGCCAGCAGGAGCCCATGGCAGAGGTGTGGACGGGAGTGGAGAGGCCATCCAGCGCAGGGAGGGAGCTCTTGCAGCGTCCGAAGGGGGGTGGGTTTCTCTCTGTCAGAAAGTTCCTGCCATCCACCTGCTAATTAGCACCTCACCCCAGCTCTTGTGCCACGGTTTCACTCCGCAGCTTAACCAGTGCAGCGCTCACCATGGCACTTACAGTCTTGCCCTCTCCACCTCCCAGTGGGTTGTCCCTCCTAATTTTGGAGTGGCAATGGCACTCACCTAACCTTGACCATGGCTTGCAGGCAACATGCAAACAGTCATCAGTCCTTCTTCCCAGCGAGATGCGGATTAATGACAAAGCTTTCTTAGTTGTTAATAGGAATCTTGCTGCCTGCAAAAGCCAGAGGTTCTGGAGGGGGTCACACGCCTGGTTCATCTCAACCATGAAGTGCTTCTTGGGTTTTGAGCGTCTTCCTTTTTTAGCACTTCTAAACCGCAGAGACTTATCAAGCAGCAGGCTGCCCAGGGAGGTGGTGGAATCACCATCCCTGGAGGTGTTTAAAAGACGGGTAGACGTGGTGCTGAGGGACATGGGTTAGGGGTGGTTTTGGCTGTGTAGGTTTATGGTTGGACTCGATGATCTTGAAGGTCTCTTCCAACCCAAGTGATTCTATGATTCTATACTGGGAGCTGCAGCAGCACTCGGCCCTCTGCTGAGTTCAAATAAAACTGCAGCTAAGTAAAACTGCATCGTGTCCCTGCCCATCCCCGTCCAGCAGCAGAGCACCTTGTGCAGAGCTGGCGCAGAGCAGCGGCAGCGGGCCCAGCCCCTCCTGGACGTCCCAGCTCAGACAAGCTTTTGAATCGTGTCCGGAAAAAACCACGGCAGTAATTCTGCCAAAAGGAGGCAAACACAAGAAGCTTCACGCGCTTGGAGTCAAGATGAAGCGATCTATTCAGCCAAAAACGTCTCAGGGACTTAGGGTTGTTTGCTCCAAAGCACAAATTATAGCAAATCCAGATATTCTGAGTCAAGCCCCTGTTTGTTCAACAAGCAAATCCAGTGGGAACTTTGCAGAAGGAAAAGGCAGTTGACGTAGAGAAGCAGCTGTCCGAAAGCGAGCCCTTCTTATCCCAGTGCTACGCTTCCTGGAGGGGCTCATGGCATTACAGCTGGCTTGGCAGATCAAAGTATTTTCCGAGTGGTTGATATTCCTGTTAGCCCTGCTGAGCCCACTTAGCCACGGAATCACAGAATCACAGAATCACGGAATGTTAAGGGTTGGCAGGGACCTCTGGAGATCAGCTGGTCCAACCCCCCTGACAGAGCAGGTCCCCCTACAGCAGGTGGCACAGCATGGTGACCAGGCAGGTTGGGAATGTCTCCAGAATCGCAGACTCCACCACCTCTCTGGGCAGCCTGTGCCAGTGCTCTGCCACCCTCAAAGTCAAGAAGTTCCCCCTCATGTTCACATGGAACTTCCTATGTTCCAGTTTATACCCATTGCCCCTTGTCCTGTCACTGGGCCCCACTGAAAAAAGCCTCGCCCCCTCCCTTTAAGTATTTATAAACATTGATGAGATCCCCCCTCAGTCTGCTCTTCTCCAGACTAAAAAGACCCAACTCCCTCAGCCTTTCCTTCTAAGAAAGGTGTTCCAGCCCCCTCATCATCTTTGTGGCCCTTTGCTGTCCCCTCTCCAGCAGTTCCCTGTCCTTCTTGAACTGGGGAGCCCAGCACTGGACACAGGACTCCAGATGCCCCTCCCCAGGGCAGAGCAGAGGGGCAGGATGACCCCCCTCCACCTGCTGGCCACACTCCCCAGGATGCCATTGGCCTTCTTGGCCACCAGGGCACATTGCTGGCTCATGGGCATCCTGTTGGCTGCCAATGGGAAGAGAGGGCTGGACTCTGTCTTGGCTTGTGCCTCAAAAGCAGGATCATTGACAGGGTTTTGACAGTGAACTCACACTTACCTGCAAGATACACACCCGAAAGGGGACAGCCTCATTTTCAGAGTCTGTTGCAAAGCCCGCAGAAAGAAAAATCATTCTTTGCAGACGCAAAATGTGCAAATTACACCCGGAAATACATTGCGATGGTGACTGGATCCTAGATGGAAGCCTACAGGGTGCTCTGTGAGCAATCGCATGATTTTATTGATGTTTGTGATGCTCTATAAGGGATTTTGCAGTCCTGTCTCCACGAGTCACTGGGAATTCTCATCTTTTTCTCTTTAGAAGAGTCTGCAGTCACATGGCTGCAGAGATATGAAGATTCAGCCCTCAAAGACAAAAACAAAGCTTCTTTCCTATTTTCTAAATCTTTGTTATTTTTTATTCTGCTGTTCAAGGGGGAGGAATGGATTCCTGCTGCTCAGCTGCCTGGAACAGGCACTGCCGAGTGCCAGCTATGGGCACTTCTGGAGAACTGCACTCCGCAGCAATAGCTGTATTCCTGACGGGATGGATCCCAGCAACATTCAGCTATTGACAGCAATCCCGTTAGCAGCTAGGCAGCTTCTACAGGCACCGGACACGGTGGATTCCCCTCTCCATCAAAAACCCCACAGACTTGCCTCTTTGCTGCCGCAGATGCAGTTTGTGGAGCACGGCGGTTTCTCTGCCGGGGCACTGGAGTGTTTGCTGGCCCTTCCGCTCTCCCCGTGCTGGCCCAGCATGCCAGGGGATCCCCGCAGGACCCCGGCCGTGGGCAGGATGCGGTGCAGGTGCCAGCGGGCCCGGGGGGGCTCCCGCAGCAACGGGGGAACTGCGTGTTCACAGGCGGCTCGGCCACAGCAAAGGCTGAGAGAAATAAAATCTCATTTACGCTCTGACCCCGGGGAGGGGGAGCGGGTACAAGGAGCTGCTGGGACGGCTCTGGTCTGCGAGCGCTTTTCCATATCCCTCTTTTACTGTAAGTCGGCTAAATAAGAACGCTCCAAGACTCAGTTTGGAGCTTTGGAAAGCAGGTGTTCTTTATTGCGGCGCCTGGCGCACAGGGGATCGCTTCCACCTAACGCGCACGCCCAGTTGCTCAGCTACAGGAGCTATATACAGTTAGAATAACATATTCATTAAATTTCTGAGCAACGATTAACACATTCACGCTATTTCCTGGAACTCATTAACTTGTATAAAAGTCTTTGACTTATGGCCATTGGTGGTGTCCTGGTTTGAGCGACACAGGAGTAATTTCTTTCCTCATGCTTGGGAAAGCTGTATTTGTGTAAGACTGGTGTCTGAATTAGTGAAGATATTTACTGTACAGCCAGCCATGGTGTGCGGGTTTCAAGGTCTCAGTGTTTCCGAGCTCACCAGGTGCAGGGATGAGGAGCAGCAAGACCCAGGCACTTGACCCAAGCTGCCAACAGGGTTATTCCATACCATGAACGGCACATTCCATAGAAATTAGAATGTCTGCTGCAAGGTAGGGGGGTTTTTCCCCTTGCTCGCTCTCCCCCTTGATGGCGGCGATCCAGAGGACTTCTTGTCCCAGTGCCAGATCCCTGAGCCCTTCCCTTCTTCCTGAAGCCGCAGCGCTCCCACTGTCCGACATTTACTGTCCACTGCTGGGAGCACACGGCTTCCTACGGATAGAGTTGTCAAGTGTAATCCTTGTATAGGGTATATGGGCATCGTGATCAATATGGGTTCCTTTGTGTCAGTACTGTTAATTATCCAGTTCTATCCTATTAAATCTGTTTATCTTTCAACCCCTGGGTTTTCTTGTTTTCTTGCCGATTCCCCCTTCCTGGGTGGGGAGGGGCCACCGGGTGAGAGATTACTGTCTAAGCAACAGTAAATTGTTATTTTTGCTTCCTCAAACCCTAACAGCTGGTCACCCAGGGTCCCCTGGCGGCGTCAGGAGTCTTCCTCGCCGCGCCTCTTGCTCGGGCTCGCTATCGGCGGGCGCCCGCTCCGTCTCCCGCTGCGTTTCACAATTTCTGTATCTATTTTAACGGAGGAGACCACGTCCCGAGGCCCCTTTCTGCCCCCTAAGCGTGGCAGGGGTTTGACCCGGCTCCTCGCAGGGCGCTTCACCCCTCCCGGAGGGAACCACGCGCCCCGTTCGGACCCGCCGTCACCTCCGCCGCCGCCGCCCCGAGGCGGGCGCGCTCCCTCAGCAGGGAAAAGGCGCCTCGGGGAGGGAAAATCCGGCTCCCCCGGCTCAGGCGGGGCCGCGGGACCTCCGGGAGCGGGCGGGCACCGGGGCTGGGGGGTGGGGTACGGCGGCCGCGGGGCCGCTCCCGCCCTTCCCCTCAGAGCCCGCCCCGCGGGTCCTGGCAGGGCGGTAAGGAGCGGGGTTGGGCGGGGCTCGCCGCGGCGGCGGAGCGCGGACCGGGCCGTTGCAGCGGCCAGGACCCACCGGGCCGGACCGGGCCATGCTGCCCGCGGGCTGCGGCCGGCGGTGAGAGCGGCGGGTGGGNCCCGGGAGCGGCGCGGCGGAGCCCGGCCGGGGGCCGTAGCGCCGGCGGGGCGAGCGCCGGTGTCCCCGCAGCCGCCGCGGGGGAAGCGGGGCCGGGCGGCGCACGGCAATGCCGGCCCCTGGCGCTGTGTTCCTTCCCGCAGGGGCGCTGAGGAAGGAGAGCGGCCGCAGGCGGAGGCCGGCCCCGGCGATGGACACGGTGAGCGCGTCCCCCTCGGCCCGGTGTCTGTCCCCTACTGTCACACAGGCCCTGGGCCTGGCCGGGGTTGAGCCAGCTTCGGTGGTGGAAGTGCTTCCAGTGATCCGTGTCGACCTGCAGCCCTCCTCTGCCTTTTCCCTCCTGCTTTCATCCTTGGCGCCGACTTGGCGTCGTCCCGGCATCATCCCACGGAAACCGAGGGCAGCGGTGAAGCGCCTGCAGGCGGGGACACGGCCACTGTCCCTTGTTGCGAAAGGGGAGGTTGGCTGGGGAGAGCTGCCGCGTCCTGGGGATCCCATCCATCCTGGGCCCTGGAGGCTTTCGGCAAGCCTGCCTGTGTCCTCTGCGCGGTTGCTGTGGGAGCGCGGCCGCAGCACCCGCTGCGCCCTTCAATGGGTTCGGTTTCCTTCTGCAGCACCTGGACGAGTGAGTCAGTAGAGCCGCAGACGGGGAAGATCTGGGTTTGGGACCTTCTGATCCGTCTTCTCTTGCAGAGAACAGGCCTTCACCCGGGGAGCTGGAGGAGCTTGAACTGCTGAACAGGGCCTTAGAGAAGGCACTGAAAGTCCGGAAAAGCATCTTGAAAATTCCATTAGAGGCCAGGGGAGCTGCAGGAGAGAAGCCTACAGGTGAGGCACCTTCTCCCAAGAACGCTGAAGAGCAGCAAGTGCCTATACCTGTTGAGGATGTTCCCGAGAGCACAAAGGCGAGAGCTGTAAGCAAGAAGCCTGCCTCTTTGAAGAAGCCTGCTCCATACCAGCTAAGAGCCCCTTATAGGACGGAGCCAGATGTGCGAAAACTGCAAAGGAAAGCCCCAGCCAGATGTGTTTCTCAAGGTCCCAGGACAGCTGGGAAGAACCCCTCAAAAGGGGTGGCTTGCACACAAGGAAAGAGTCATAGCACAGCAATCCGTGCCAGTGACAGAGAGCCCCGAGCGGCAGCTGAACCCCAGAAGACACCTGGCTCCTCCAAATCTGCTCTGAGTGAGCAGCAAAGCTTTTCTGTAGGGGATTCAGCTGGGGGAAAAAACTCTGTGGCTGCTGGCGGGCACCTCTTTGATGCAGGGAAGAAAAGTTGTGGTTCCTTGGGAGAGCTGGGCAGAAAGGAGGATCCTACAACTGAAGGTGTGTTGGGAAGGAGCACCTCACCTCAGACAGGCACCCTGCAGGAGAAGGGGTGAGTGCTGGGAGGCGGGCACCTCTGTCGTGTTCTGCCTGACATCCAGGCTGGCACCGTCTGCCAACCCTCATCTTCCACTGCTCTGTAGAGCCCCACTGGGTTTCGCCGTTCCTCAGATCCTTCTCGAGAAGGATCCTTTACAGTTTAAAAGCTTTTGTTGGTGTTGACCGGTGGTTTTGTTTTAAGGGCTTACACTTGGATGGCTGGAACTTTGAAAGAGTTTTAATTAAGACACTTGATATTTCATAGCTGCCTTGGCTCTTTTGGAAAGCTGCCTCTGTAGAGCTTTCTTGAGCCTTAGCTTCCCTCTGAGTGCGCTTTCTATTACAACTTACTGATTATTTATTTTTTAACATAATGCCAATATGTAATGCATAAATTCTTTCTCTCTCTCTTTCAAAAAAGCATGTGCCCAATGCTGTTTAGAGACACTGTATCTGGATTTAATGCTAGCCCTTTTAACCTCTAATTACTGCCTGTGTAACTACACAAATCAGTATTGAACAGAATGCAGATGTGTCAAGTGTTTGGCGTAGAAAGAATTATGAAGTGGCTGTTACTGAGATTCTCTGTGGAAAAAATAATACTTGGAAGATCAGATTTGCATTCAGACCAGTCTGTCTTGTTTAAAAAATGTTCTATGTTCTTTTCGGTGTAATCCTTGCTTTAAAGAAATGGTGAGGTTCAGATCTGATGCGTGTCTGCACCTGGAAAGCATTGAGAAATTGTTCTCAGCTGCCACAGCCCAGCTATTGTGTTTGTGCAGGGAGGAAATTGTCACCATTCAGGTGGTGTTGGAACAGACACAGGACACCGAGTGACACTTGCTGCGGGAACAGGAATCTGGATTCATGTGTTTATTTACCCAAAATCCCAACTGTGGCCTTGTGTTCATAGTCTGCGTGTGACTAGCTGTCACTGCCAACTGACTTGTTTTTGCAATAACGAGTTAGGGATTATTCTACTTCAGGGTTAAGATGCGTATTCCCAGTGGAAGCTGGAATGTCCTTTGCCCTTTTCTTTGATTGTGATCAGGTGCTAAGCAAAGCAGCCTTGTCCTGCTCGGGTATGGCAACGTCGGGAAGTTTGCTTGCGCTCACGTCCGTGGTGATTGGCTTCCTTGAAGGTGTTGTTCCCATGCCTGTACTCCACCTTGGCAGGGCTTTGCTTCTCACCTTGGATGTGCCTCTGGTGGCTGGTGTAGGATGTGGGAGCCCTCCCAGGTCAGCTCAATGGGATGAGGCCAATGTCAGGCCAATGGGATGAGGTTTAACAAGGCCAAGTGCCACGTCCTATACTTGGGTCACAACAACCCCAGGCAGCGCCACAGGCTTGGGGAGGAGCGGCTGGAAACTGCCTGGCGGAAAAGGATCTGGGGGTCCTGGTGGACAGTCGGCTGAACATGAGCCAGCAGTGTGCCCAGGTGGCCAAGAAGGCCAATGGCATCTTGGCCTGTATCAGGAACAGCGTGGCCAGCAGGAGCAGGGCAGTGACTGTGTCCCTGTACTCAGCACTGGTGAGGCCGCAGCTCGAGTGCTGTGTTCAGTTTTGGGCACCACAGTACAGGAGAGACATGGAGGTGCTGGAGCGTGTCCAGAGAAGGGCAACGGAGCTGGTGAGGGGTCTGGAGAACAAGTCTTATGAGGAGCGGCTGAGGGAGTTGGGATTGTTTAGCCTGGAGAAGAGAAGGTTGAGGGGAGACCTTCTCACTCTCTACAACTCCCTGAAGGGAGGTTATAGCCAGGGGGGGGACAGTCTCTTCTCCCAAGGAACAAGCAACAGGACAAGAGGAAATGGCCTCACGTTGTGCCAGGGGAGGTTTAGGTTGGATATTAGGAAAAACTTCTTGACCGAAAGGGTTCTCAAGCATTGGCACAGGCTGCCCAGGGAAGTTGTGGAATTGCCGTCCCTGGAGGTATTTAAAAGCCGAGTAGACGTGGTGCTGAGGGACATGGTTTAGGGGTGGTTCTGGCATAGGTTTATGGTTGGACTCGATGATGTTGAAGGTCTCTTCCAACCCAAGTGATTCTATGAAGTGAGGCTTGTGGAAACGAATGAGCAGACTGATTCTCCTTCCTTGAGGACAGGCCAAAGGCAGCTGTGGATTCAGTCTCCAGGGTTGTTGACGTCTACCATTACAGCTAAATTAACTTAAAATTAATTTAGACAAAATGTCACTTTCTCTAGTTGATGACAAGGCTCCGCTGCTCTCCGGCAGTCAGGTTTCATCGGTCTCTTGTTTTGTAGATGCCAGCTGAAGCTACCCCTTCCCTACAGGAAAGCCTATTCCAGGAACTCCAGGTAAGCCCAGACTGATAAATCCAGTTCAGAGCTATCCTCTCCTTAAGGTCAGATGGGGGAGACGTCGCTGGTCTGGGTGGGGTGGCCACAGGGGGGCACTGACCCCTCAGTGTGTGGGGCCTGAGCTCAAAGCAGGAGTCACTGTCCAATACACAGTGTCTCCCCAAGGCTGTTTCTGAGGATATGTGTTTTCTTGTCATTCTAGTGTTACTTTTGTTTTCAGAGTGCTAATCCCTGTTAATCCCCGAGTTGTAAAAGTGCTGGAATGCTTTAATCAGGGGTTTAACAGTGCTGCAGAAGTCTCTGCTGATACCACACGCTTGTGGAAGGCAGGAAGCCCTGTGGACTGGGTCCCTGGGTACCCTGTGCAATGAAAGAGTATCCCAGCTGGTTGGTGACCTGAACTGCTCTGCAGGGGCATCTCCCTGGCCTGGAAGAGCAGCGGCTGCTTGTTTGAGTCCGATTCCTGCTGATGAACTCCCTTAAACGGAGCCAGTAGCAATGTTTCTGCACTGATGGTGCAGGTGGTTGCGTTTCCGGTGAACTCGGTGCTCTAGTCCGTTCTTCGGCCCTCTGGAAGTACACACTGTTTCCTTTAAGAAATCCTGCCATAATTCAGCAGGTTTCTCATTGTGTGGTTTGTCCAGATATTAAGCTTAAGCTCTGTCTTAAATCTAGCTATAGCTCCTTGTGCCACCCTCGAGAATTGCTCCTCCTCTTGGGAACTGTCACTTGTCAGACACCAGTTTGTTGGTTGCCCTTCAGCAAGTTGGAAAGACTTGATTCCTTTAATTTTCACTTGTAAATCGAGCCTTTTGGCATCCTAATCGTTCTGGTGTCATTTTACACTCTTCACTATTACTTTCAACTCGGTGACGGATTGAAAATAACCTTTCCGAAGAAGATCCCTTATAGAGGGAATGCATCTTGCCTGGTAACTTCTGTTTTATTCTGTTCCATTGACCTTGCTGCTTCTTTGTATAATGTGTTTCTGAAAACTGCAGTTTCTATCATGATTTAAAAGCTCCATTTGGATGGGGAGAAGACACGTGCTCACTCGGGTTAGACAGTCGTGCACTGCATAACTATTTTAAGCTTCCTCCTGATGGCTCTCACTTATTGCAGCAGGTTTTGGGTGACTGGCTGAGGTGCACCGGCTTTTTTTTTTTTTTTTTTTTTTAAAGCAGGATATTTTGGGGACTGTGCAGCAGTGGGGATGTTGAAGTCACAGTGAAATGTGCCTCTCTGGTAGCGCTATTATTTGTGTAACACAGGTTTTTAAAAACTGGACTCTGATGCAAGGTCCTGGCCACCTTACTCATGAAATTGTCCTTAAATCTCTGGTTTGTCCCTGATACTGACGCGTGGCTGTCATGCTTCTTGCCAAACATACCGCTTTGCCCAAAAAAACCAAAAGGTGGGGGATTAAAGGCGAGTCTTGAGGAAGTTTGGCATATGAAGGAGTCGCTGTGATAAAAGCTAGGGTGAGAATTTGTCCTGTCAGCTCTTCTGATTGTACACATTGACTAACAGTAAACGTACAGAAATGCAAATGACTTGCCCTTCAAGAAAGGAAGAGATTTGTTGTTTCCTGTGCGATAAAAACGTAGGTAGGGCAACGGAATTACTGATGTGCTGCAAGTTCACGTTCTGCTTATCAAAATGTGCTGTCTCTCTTCTGATGGCTGGAAATCCTTCCCCACAAAACGAGTTGAGAGAAGTAACACGGGTGTTTTGCAGTGTCTTATGCTTTCTGCAGGGTGTCCTTGTTGATTTAATACCACCTGTCAAAAATGAGGGGGGAAAAAATGTCTAGTAAATAACCTGTAAAAGCGAGGGCTGAGGAAGATGCTTGTGTTTGAAGTGCTGATGTGTCACATCGGTGTGTCGCAGTTCAGCGTGAGCACTGGCTGGTGCAGTGGAGCGTTTCTCCTCCACCTCCTTCCCCTTGTGAATTTTCAGGGCATGGGAGAGATGTCGTCTCCGCCAAACAAGTGCGGATGCAGCAGCTGCGAGGAACCGTTTTATGGAGAGGCTCCAGAGAACTGTATCCTTTCTCAGCTCGTTGCCCCTTCCCACGAGCACGTGGTGTGGCACCACAGGCACCGGGCGCAGTCGCTCTGCGGCGTCTTCCCATCTGGGTAGAGTTATGACTCTGATAACAGGAGTTCAAGCTGGGTTTCTAAGTGGGTTTTTTCGTAGTGCAGCTCTTGAGTAGTCGTTAAATCCAGGCAAACAAGGCAAACGTGCCATCCACAGCTGTGCTGTCCTTGCTTTCCCCCCGGCAATGCCGCTTCACGGGCTGCTTGCCCTCTGCCCCTGATCCCAGCTGGGGCACAGAGCTGAGGGTGTGAAACCTTCCTTAAGCTGCTGCTCTTTGAGTTTTGCTCACCCACGCCAGCCTTCAGTCCTGCAGAGATAGAGGAGGAATTAAAGGCCCTCCAGGACGTCCCCTCCCTTCTGAGCCAGTATGTGGAAGCCGAGCCGGCAGGTAAGGAGGTGGGAGGGGGCAGGAGGTGGAATAAGGATGATTTCAGTGGGTTCCATTTCCATGTGTCTTGTGTTCTTGATGTGTGCTGAGCGCAAGGGACAGGAGCATTCTCCGCTTAAAATGCGCGCTGGTGAACCCAAGGCCATTCTAGAAATTGGTGTTTTGGGAGGGGAAGGTTTCAGTATGCTCATGCCTGCTGGTTTTCCTCTGCTTCTCTTCTAGACCATCCCACTCTGCAAAGAGAGTATGAAAGCCTTCTAACCTTGGAGGGTTTGCAAACCACAGTTTCCCAGTGCCTGCGTAAGCTGCAGCTTCTGCGAGCAGGTGAGCCAGTCCCGGGTTTTGCAGCCAGGTAGGAATGGGGCCAGCTGTGCTTGAGCAACAGTTTGCCAGCTGCACACGGAACACTGTGGACCGACGTAATTTTTCTCCTGGTTATCCGCAATGGTAACGTGGCGTGTAAGATTCTCTGGTGGCAAACAAAGCTGTGGGATCTGTTTGCCACCCGTCTGTGTCCAGGAGAGGCTCGGGACTTTGAAGTGCTGCAATTCAGGAGGCCTGGTGAGGGAGCTGGTGGGAGAGGAGGAGGAGACTGTGTGCTTAAGATGTCCTGATTGTGCCAGGTGTGAGGACCTTACCCCGACTTATACAGTGTCATTAGTCATTAATTTCTAGGAACAGTAAGTAGATCACAAATTCTGCAAGTACAGATTTAACTTGGATTTTTCTGCCTCCTGCCAATTCTTCTGCTCTGGCAGCTGTGGAGTCCCAGGTGAGGCTGCGCCCGGACTGCGCTGAGGACGCGGGAAGCTGCTCTCCAGCCTGCGTTCCTCCCAGGGGACAGGCCCGTGACAGCGCAGGTGTGCTGGCTGCGCCTCTCCTCTGCTACTCCCATTTCCAGGAGCTGAGGGACCTGTTTGCCTTGAAGCTGCAAGTCTCAATGCTGCACCAACAAATTGCCTTGCAACAGGTGAGTCTTTAAAAGTGTTAGTGCTCCTGGAGTAGGGGAAGGAAAGGGCAATTGTAGGGCAACAGCTGGCGATGGGGTCTTGCTGGGGGGAGCAGCAGCACAGCGAGCTCTCCCAGCGGTGTTTCTGTGTTTATGCCTGGTCTCCAAGTCCCATCTGTGCTTTGCTTGCTTTATAGATGAACGGACTTTTTTTGGTAAGTTTGGAGAAGAGGCCTTTAAATGCTTGAGCCTCTCCTGCTAAAAACCAAACCCAAACCCAAAATTTTATCTACTCTTTTAGAGTTTGGCAATGGAGGACGCTGTTGGTAATGCCTGAAGATCCCTTTTGGCAGCCCTTCACAGTCCCATTAGGGCACCCACTCTTGTCACTCTCTTCCTGCGTGACCTCCAGCTAGTGAACTCCTCTGCTGTCTATTCCTTTCCTTGTAAATCTTAGAGCACTGTGCTGCTAATCTTAATTTTTACTGTTTTGAGGCTGCCTGTAAGAACACGGTAGGAAATCAGTCTCTCCACCAGCCTGAGCAGAGTGTTTGCTGCACAGGCACTGTTTGTTCTTCTCAACCTACAGCAGCAAAGGGCAGAGAAGATGTGTGGGATCGTATCTACTCCTTTGACCTAACCTTTGCTGTTGACCTGAACGGTAGATGCTTTGGAAAAGCCACTTTTTTTGTAAGCTGGAGAAGATATTTATAACTGGTGGCACTCCTCTCTCTGGCTGAAGATAGATTGCTACCTGTCTTCAAACAGAACTTTAGTACTATACTTCTGAATTATGGGTTGCAAAATTTTTGATTTTTATCTGTCCAAAATGAAGTAGCGACCAAAACCTGCTGCCTGATGCTTCGCCGGCTGACACGATTTCCTCTGCCCATGTATCCAAGTAGGTGTTTTGTGCTGGGCGAGCTCCAAGAGTCCGCAGCAGCTCTCTGCAGAGTGTGCAAGATAAAGGAAATTCTTGGGACAGGTGAAGTGAATGGACTTGGTACAAGATAAATACCCTGGGAAAGGGTGTACTTACCTCTGGGCCAAGCCTGTCCGTTGCCTTTCCATGGAGGAATGCCGAGAATCATAGAAAGTCCTGGTAGCTCCTAGCCTGTCTTTGATGGTGAAGGCCTGTTCCCTCTATTCTTACGCCTCGGGAGTGGACCAAGCAGATGGAAGGGAAGGGGCTTTCTCTTAGGAAATGGAGCAGTGTAGCACCCCTTCACATGCCAGCTTTCCCCTTAGGCAGCTTTTGTCTGCAGCTCTTGACTCTTCCCAGACGTTTAGCAACTGTATCCCGTTTCCCTGTGCCTGTGTGGAGTTTTATGGAGAATAGGAAAGGGAACCCCCTGCAGACACCCTCTACTCTGTTCTGTTTGGGTCTTCCCTTGTTTCCACCACTGAAAAATGTTTTGAGGGAGGTGACTGGCATGTGCAGTTCGTTGTCTGCTCGTCTCCTGGGAAGGCAGCGTGTGTTTATAATGCGCAGACGGCTCAGACTTTATAAGCTAATGCCAACTGGAAGGAAAAAAAAAAATAATCCCAGGCAAAATGTCTTTCTGAGCATTTATTCAAGTGGGGCACTAAAGGCGGACGTTTGGCCTTTGATTGGAAGCTCACCTGCGCTTGAGTTGTCAGTCACAGTCCTAAACCCAGAGTTTTGTGCTGTTAATTATGCTGCGACAGGCTGGTTTGACAGCGTGCTAGGCTTAATAAACCAGAAGCCAGCTCAGGGGAAGCTGGATAGCTCTAACATCCCCTGTAGCTTGGGGAGGCATGCGGGTGTTTGGGCTGGAGTTGGCTGGAGTTGGAGTTGGGCTGGGGTTGGCCACTTGCCTGTCTTGGATTAATGTGGCCCGAGTAGGAGGTGACAGGAGCAGTCATGAGTGAAGGGTTGAACTCGGCGTTGGGTGAGTAAGCGCTTCGCTGTGTGGCTGCGGAGCTCCTGAATCAACATCAGCTTCTCCCAGGATGCTGATCTCATCCCAGCGCTGAGCCATGGCTGCAGCAGAGGAAAAGCACCGCCGTTTGTCCCGCTGCTTGAGGAGCACTGGGGGGGCTGCCGTTGTACTTCACGAGCAGAGGATGAACGACTCTGCCTTTGTTAAATATTACAAAAGAAAGTATCTGTCTGTCAGTTAGCATGTTATTAGTCACACTGCTGTGGTGAGATTTCACTCGTTATGCAGCCGCTTTGCTTCAAGGAATCGTAAGAGCGCGTGCTGGCTCTGGTGACGTGTCTCCTCTGCTCCTGCCCAGATCATGATGGCAGAACTCTTGCCTGTCCTGGAGTCCAGGCTCTACCCGGAGGCCTCTGCAGCTCAGCTCTATCGGGCGATTTACACGCAGCTCTGCAAAGGAGGCAAGAGATTCCCTGTGCTGGTGAGAGACGAGCTAGCAGACTGAGCCAGTGGGAACCTCCTACTGGCCACTCACATAACCAAAGACAGTTTTAAGCAATAAATCTTTTCTATTAACTTTTTTTTACTCTGCCTGTTTGTCCAGCTAAATTTCAAGGGGGGTTGATGGGGGTGGTTTGATTTGGTGGGGTTTTTTTGGGGGGGGGGGGGGCATTTGATATACCGCTTTTATGACGGGCTGGCTCTGAGGTTTTGTGAAATGCCTTCAGCGTGTCATAGACGCTGGATTTTCCGCTTTTCTTCCAAGGTCTGTCTCTGTGGCTAGTTCTGGATTCTTAACTGGCTCAACCGTGACACTGGGCTCCTATATGTAGCCAGCAATAAAACTTTATGCATATTAATCAGCCACAGCACGGTGGGGCACAGCCTTCCGGCATCTGACAATCCAGAGAACCCGAGCTGCTGCTTCCCCATTCCTCTGTTCACCCATTGGCGTATACCCAGCGTTGCAGCGGTCACTGTCAGATGGTGGTTCACTGACAGATGGTGGTGTTGGTGTCTCTGTCCACAGCAGCCCGGGCCACGCGCGTTTGTGCCTTTTGTGGAATTACTCCGGTTTGCAGGTACCTGCTTGGAGCTGGGATGTGCCTGGATTGCTGCGCAGCTGGAGCAGGCCCTTCTCATCAGCCTGTGGTGTCGCTGCTGGGTGCAGGGCCCCTTCAGGCAGCTTCCCGACTTGCCAGAGGCTCTTTTGTAAGGACTTCCACCTCGCCTACAACTGGAATATTTTTGCTGTGCCATCTTACCTGGTGATTGTGCCCCAGGCAGCAGCCTGAGAAGGTTTGGAC
This sequence comes from Chionis minor, assembly GCA_013398295.1. NCBI lineage: Eukaryota > Metazoa > Chordata > Aves > Charadriiformes > Chionidae > Chionis > Chionis minor. The sequence goes on from VZSF01010768.1 coordinate 14,901, forward strand.
TACCTGCACCTGAGAGATGCCGGGGAATCCGGCTGCAGCAGGAGAGAGCTGATGGAGCAGCCCGGTAGATGGCACTCGGTCCCTTGCGTTCCTGGTGAAGCTGTGCCAGTAGCTGCTGGAGGAGCAGCCTTCCAGAGGGGCTAATTTCGTGTCCTGCCTGGTTATGGAAAACACAGATTTTGTGGCAATTCTGACCTTGTCACCATTAGAAAATTGCAGTTTTGGTTGCTCCCGCATCTTAGGTTTTTGCTTTCCCAAATCCACTGGCATTTCTGTGCGACAGTTAAAGCCGGCGAGTTGTGTGGAATACTTTTAAAGTCCATGGAGGCCAGGGACCCTGGGTACCAGTTTGATTTGCGCTAGATCTTTTAGCTGGACGAGGGCTGTTTGCTGGGGTGGGATTAGCTCTTAGCGGTGCTGAGAGTAGTTATTATTTTTTTCCTTCTGTGTGGTTTGTTTTGTTTTTTTTTCTCCCCAAGGACAGAGTTGTCGGTCTCTTCTGAACGCTTGGCCCTTTCTGACACACAGAATTTGCTGAAAATCATCCAAATGATAGGTGAAAATCAGCACCGCTTACTTTCAAATTCTTTTTTTTTTTTCTTTTTAATTGCATTCAGTTCTTTGTAGATGGTGTTTAATTTCCCGTGGAGTCTGCAGTCAGGGCAGGGGGTTTGCTACCTTCTAGCGTGCAGAGTCCTGTGTGGTTTGTGTCTTTGTTGTCTACTGGGGGGAAACTGTGCTGTGGTCCACAGCGCTGGAGGGCTGCAAGGTATTGATTAAAGGCTGCAGATGCTGCCTCCTAAATTAATGCGGTCATATGCCATGGGCGTTAACATCTGCATGTTTGAATTTGAGGGATGACATTTGGTATTGTTAATTATCGTGCTGTTATCCGTAACTTGTGTCTGTGAGCGCTGCATGAGTCATGGAGCATCTGCTTCTTCGCCCGGCGCGGTCCGGCGCAAATTGGCAGTGGCTTCACTGCCACAGCAAGGGCTGCATCGGTGTGAAAGGACTGTGGAAAAAGAGACTGTGCCCACAAAAATGGGGGTGTCATCAGCTCAGAAGGGAGGCTGGCACCGGGAGGGGTGCGGAAGGGGAGCAGCGCTCCCAGCGGATTGACTGGTGGGTAGCTGGGTTGTTTTGTGCCTCTGGGTGCAGTGTGGTTTTATTGCTCTTCCTACACCATGAGAGACTTTTTTTTTAATTTTCATAAACGTGTAAGACTTTAAATCATTTGAATGACTCACTTTCTCAAATGAGTCTTGTGCTATGGCAGAGATAAAGATTCAAGAGCAACTTAATGCGGTGGTTTTGGGGAGGGGGGGGTCTTTTTCGTTATAAAATGTGCTAGTGTTATAGAAAGACATTGGGCTGGTACATCAAATTGGTATGAGGAGAAAAGAAAGACAAAAGGTAGTATTTGTGATGCCGGGAGTAGTATTGCAAAAAATACAGGAAATGAGCTGTATTTTTGGAAAGTGATAAATGATACCAGTGTTTTGTAGTCACGAACTGAGACAAAGCAGGTGAGGGTCAGGGAGGATTAGCAGCTCTTATTCCTGCTTTGTCCCCTAGAGTAGAGTCTTAAAGGGCTTTTGTTTTTTCGGTATTGAAGGATGTGAAGCTGGATCCCTGGGCTGAGGCAGGTTTTTTTTTCTTTTCTTTCCAGAATTTTTAAGCATTTCCAACTGCTCTGGTTTGTCTCTTCTACCAGCTTCCTTCTTTCCTTCCCCTCCATCTTACTGGTTTTGGTTTTGTAAGTATGACTGGCCACCAGGAAGACGCAGTCAGTGCTGCCGTTACTGCACAGTGCAGTCACTGGACCCTCCTGTGCACTATTCATCACTGGTTTGTTCTGGATGTTCATCGTGTTGAAATCTTCAAGGGGTTTATCCTGCAGACATTACCAGATATTCCACCAAGTGCTTGCTACGGCTCCTCCCTTGGGAGATAGAGCGTGTGGAGACTGAACAGGGTGGCTTTAGGGATACTCTCCGTCTAAACCAGAAATAATCTGAGTCTTGGTAAAAAAAGAAGGCAGCTCTCACCAAGAGTGTGCGCTGGGGTGGTTCAGCCTGGAGAAGAGGAGGCGAAGGGGAGACCTTCTCGCTCCCTAAAACTCCCTGAGAGGAGGGTGTAGCCAGCGGGGGTCGCTCTCTTCTCCCAAGGAACAAGCCATGGGACAAGAGGAAACGGCCTCAAGTTGCGCCAGGGGAGGTTTAGATTGGATATGGGGAAAGATTTCTTCATGGAAAAGGTTGTCAAGCACTGGCAGAGGCTGCCCAGGGCAGTGGTGGAGTCGCCATCCCTGGAGGTATTTCCCAGACGGGCAGACGTGGTGCTGAGAGACATGGGTTAGGGGTGGGTTGGGCAGCGTTGCGTTGATGGTTGGGCTCAATGGTCTTAAAGGTCTCTTCCAACCCAGGGGATTCTGTGATTCTATAGTGTGGAGGAATATTCTGCCTCTTCCAGCGTTTTTGAGGGGGTCTGGCAGCGTGTGAGCAGTGATGGAGCACCACGGCCTGCGAAACGGTTGCATGTACAGCAGGAGCCGCAGGGTCCCACCCAAAGGGCAGGATGGACTTTCCAGCCACCCGGGCCAGGAGCGCGGGTTACCATTTGGAGAGGCAAAACCAGATGACCTGTATGAGGGATAAGGGAATTTATCAACAAGTGGTTTAAGATGGTAAGTGCTGAACTGGGCGGGGGGGGGGAAAGGCCCAGCTCTCTCTGTAGATGACAAAATTGCTGTCCACGTTATTCTTCAGATGAGCTTTCTGGGAGCTCCGGAGAGCAGGTTACTTAATTAAAACACTATGTAGTCAAGTCGGAGGCATTAACACCTGAATCAGCAACTTGTCGGGCCAGTGGAGGGTTTCTGGAAAGAGCAATGGTGCTGTAAAATGCTGAGACAGCTTGTGTTTGTCGTAGAAGTACTGGGGGGGGGGAGCTATATGTCCTCCACACACACCTTTTTCTTTGTGTTTTTTTTTCTTTTTTTTTTAACTCAAATCAATCTCCCCTGACTTACAGAATTCAGCCTGAGCTTGGGATTCCCAACTGAAGCCTTGCTGAGAGATTTTTTTTAATTAATATTTATTTTATTTTGTCTGCTTCTGATCAATCTGAAGTGATGTTGTTGGGTTGCCTGCGCGTGCAAACCACACTGAGGATGCTGAACGAGGGTGACGCAGGATGCGTCGCGCTCCTCCAGGGTGTCTAATTCTCAGTATACTCTAAGCAGTGCGTAGGGAATGCTTTAATAGCCTTGGGAAAGCCAGGAGAAGGGACTAAAGTGGATTTTTTTTCTTTTATTTGGCAGTCAGGCAGTCAGTTCGCGCTGCGTATTTCCAGTCCTGAGTCCTGTCACCAGGTGGGGTCACTGAGAGGCTGTAGCAGCTGATGGATCTGACCCCAGGGGCTCTTTGCTATTTTATCTGTAAAAATGGAGATTGATATTATTTCACTTGCCCATTAGCTTGGCTTTGCCACATCTGTGCTCTCTGGAGCAAGGCCTCTTGTTTTGTGGGGTTTTTATAAACATACACACTGGGACTGGCGCAGTTGGCATCTGGTTTCACTGGAAACTTCCTGGTCCTCCCTCACTTCCACTAAAACCAACTTCGCAAAACAAAAACCTTAATCATGACTCAGCCTGACATGAAACCAATTCATTAAATAGGTATTAAAATTTCTATTATCCACCCTGCAGATCGAATACTATTTTTGTAACATCAAAACCACCATCCAGAAGAAAAGATCTATCATCTTGTTTTTAATTTGTGAAGAAAGAAGGGCTCTAGCATTGTAATCAAGAAAAATCTATGGCTTGTTAATTAATCTGAGTCCACTTAGAAAGAAGAGGGCAGGAAGCAGTGTGCCATGAACGCCGGGGTATAAAGAGCTGGTAATAGTGGGGGGGGAATTTAAAAGCGGGTTTTGAACTGTAATTTCAGAAGGCAAGAAATTACAGCAGCAGGCTGTTTAGGCACATAAACGGAGATGTTTGACTTATTTTTAGGCAGAAGAAGAAGGGTAATCAGTGGATCTGAAGTAGATAGGAAAAAGCAAATAGAAGCAAGCTCTGAGTCAGTGAAGGAGCCTGACCCTGGAGAAAAGCCTGGCTGAAATCTTCCCTCCTGGATTCTGAGAACAGAAACGTTTGCTAACGTTTGCTGGTCAGGTTTTTGGGGGGGTTTTTCAGCCCTTGCATGTTATAGTGGGGAAGCAATTTATTAGTCTCATTTTATCTCCAGTTTAAGAAGAACAAGGGAGACAACGCACGCGTTCAGGTCAGTAAGGCTTCAACGTGGAGTTGCTTTACGCGCCGCAAACGAAGCTGCACCGCGGATTCTGTTGCGCTGCTCCTCTGTAGCACCTCATCCTCCTTTTTCCTCTATTAAAACCCTCGCCCCGCATCTGTTGATGCGGCTGGCACAGCCTTGTAGCTCTGGAATTTGGAAAAGTGGATTATCTGAGGATCTCAGCCTTTTGGTGTTTTTGGTTTTGGTTGTGTGGTTTTGTGGTTTGGTTCTAAACCTCAGGTTCTAAATTTCAGAATATACAACAGGTTTCTGTTCTGAGACGATGTCTCTTGCAGGATGGGTCGGCAGTAAATCTTTTGAAGTTGTTGGGCAGCTCAGTGCTCGTGCAGGGCAGGATGACGGGCATTAGCAGCTCTCCCTGCCCTCAGGAAGAATTGAGCGTTTGATACCAACGAGACACAGAAACATGCAGCAGGAGAGAGCACAAGAATGACAATTAACAACAACCACCACCAAACAACAACAACCCCAGATACAAAAAAACCACTACCTTTAAAAAATTAATGAAACCATAACTAGTCTACAGTGCTTTAATTATGTTTGTGTGCTGACTGCGTAATGCGAATTCAAATTACCGGACGTGGGGATGAATCAGGCAGGGTATTTTTTTTTTTCATATTCTAACAAGTTTGGGTTCCATATAAATCTAAATGTAACCATGTGTTTCTGCGAGCCTGGAAGGCTCACTTTTAGTGTCACTGGGAAATTTGGGGTGTTCGATAATAGCTGCAAGGCTTTTGCCAATCTTCACCTGGTTTTGTCGGTGGATAAATAGTGTTTGTCAGGACCCATCTCTGCGTTTTTCTGGAGCGTTCTTGAGGGTGACAAAGCTCTCAGCAGCCATGGTGGTGTCCTTGCAAAAGCAAACCCACCAGATTTAACAGAGCTGTTTGAACGAACCACCCATTAATGATTTTTAATCCTATATGACTGCGTCTCCCTCCCTCCTAGCGGTGCGAGTACTTGCCATTTGCAGTGAGTAATTCAGGGTTTTTGCTTATGAAAATGCAAAGGGCATTATTTTGTGTGTGTTTGGTTTTATAGAATCACAGAATCACTTGGGTTGGAAGAGTCCTTCAAGACCATCGAGTCCAACCATAAACCTATGCCAAAAAACCACCCCTAACCCATGTCCCTCAGCACCACGGCTGTCCAGCTTTTAAATACCTCCAGGGACAGCGATTCCACCACCTCCCTGGGCAACCTGTGCCAATGCTTGATACCCCTTTGTGGGTGGGGGGTTGTTTTTTGGAGGAAAAATAAAGCCCAAACCCCCAAACCAGTAATTACAGTAAAATAGCTTATTTTAAGGTACTAGGTGTATTTCTTTATGTGAGCCTTAAAACTAGTGTGTGTGCCCTATGGGCCAGCGTAAGCTCTGCCGTCACCTCCTCCACCTCTCCAGGCAGCGCCTGCCCAAGGCTGGCCACCCGTGAGCATCCTCTTTGGATGTGCTTCATCCGAAGCCCTCAGCACAGTTGCTGTGGATGAGCTTTTCTCCTAGTTTAGCAGGTTTTGTGGTTGTTTTTTTTCCTGTTTCTGCATCATACCTCGTCCTCAGTAGCATTTGTGTTGAGTATCTGCTGTGGCCTGATGGGGGTAATCGGCTGGTGGGTGACGGGAGAGGAGCAGCGGAAGGTGGGAAGGGAGGTCTGTGTGTGTTGCATGGTGCTGGGAAGGAACGTAGCTGCTGCCGGGCAGATGATATAATAATTCTTTTCCATCTGCTCCTATCTATATTTGAACCCCCAGGAAAGCGTGCTGCTTGTAAGACAGACGAATCTCTAATTTCAAAAGGCGTCCCTGTTTCGGAAGTTCCTTTGGCAGCCTGGCACTGGTCTCCCCGCCTGCGCTGAGCGGTCGGGGCTGGGAGATGCTCCAGTGGGGCTCACCACGCAGCGTAATGACACGCACCCAAAATAGCAGGGCGATGTCACCTAGCAACTTGTCACCGTTGCAGAAGTCTTCGCTGGAGCGGATCAAGGTGACACTTTGCTGCTATTTTCAGGCCCACACTTCCTGATGGCTGTTGCCACTTTATTCGCCTGCTTTATTTATTTATTTTCCCCCGTTTGCTGAATCATAGACCTGGAAAATACTTCTCAGGTCACCAGAATCCAAGATTGTGCCTCCGTATTTATTTTGCTGCCTGTTTTCCCATTTTACACGGCACGCAGCGACTTAAAATGGACTGTGAGAGGCTTCCTGGATGAAGCTTTCCTGCTGCGGGAGGAGTTTCATCCCTGCTCCTTAGCTTAAAATTAATGGAGCCGCTCAAAACTTAACACTGTCTTTGCCGGGGTTGTTTCCGTGGCCGGGTTGCAGGTGTCACCGTTTCCTTTGCCCTGCAATTCCTCCGTCCCTCCAAGTTTGCAGCCTTGTCACGCTTACAAGCCGCCCCTCTCTCAGTCCGTGGAATGTGGGCGTATTTAGCGGCTACATTAAAACGGTGTTTTAATGGAAGTTGCAGTCAAGAGCGTGGAACAGGCTGCCCAGGGAGGTGGTGGAATCGCCGTCCCTGGAGGTATTTAAAAGCCGGGTAGACGTGGTGCTGAGGGACATGGGTTAGGGGTGGTTTTTTGGCATAGGTTTATGGTTGGACTCGATGATCTTGAGGGTCTCTTCCAACCCAAGTGATTCTATGAAAAAGCTCAGGTCGCAGCTGCGGTTTTGGACCATCTGTGGCAATGGGCTACGTGGTGGTTAATGCCACGTTCGCCCGCTCTCATTTCGCCGCAGCTCTTTGTTGCAGCCCAAGCTTGTTTATCGTGGGAGGAGAGTTGTGCAATAAACAGTTATTTGGTATTTCTTGCCCTAGGCTTAATCTAGTGTGTGGCTCTTGCATGAACTGTATCACACCAGCCAAATAGAGGCAGAATTATTAATTTTCTCATAGAGCCACGGGGGGGGGGGAAGAAAAAAAGCGCCTTGTGGGGATGTCTTAATTCTTACAAACTACTGCGGGGTTTATTTTTTTTTTTTTTTTTGCAGTNACAACTCCTGGGGGGTTTTTTTTTTTTTTTTTTTTTTGCAGTTCCCCTGTGGGGTAAGTCAATGCACTCCCGTTGCCCGGGAGTGAGGGTCGCTGGTTCAGAGCACACTTCTCCCAGGAGTCAGAGCTGCCCTCGGCGGGATTTCTGCAGCTCAGACCTTGGGATATGGAGCTGGGTGTCCTGAAAATGAGAAACCAGGCGGGCACGTGTTATGGTTTGAGAAAACCCATAACGATTTATTGTCACTTAGACAATTATTCTCTCACCCGATGACCCCTCCCCACCCAGGAAGGGGGAATCAGGAAGAAAACAAGAAAACCCAGAGGTTGAAAGATAAACAGATTCAATAGGATAGAACTGGATAATTAACAGTACTGACACAAAGGAACCCATATTGATCCCAATACCCAAATATACGGTACAAGGATTATACTCAGCCAACTCTATCCGTAGGAAGCCGTGCGCTCCCAGCAGTGGACAGTAAATGTCGGACAGTGGGAGCGCTGCAGCTTCAGGAAGAAGGGAAGGGCTCAGGGATCCGGCACCGGCGCAAGAAGTCCTCTGGATTGCCAACATCAATGGGGAGAGCGAGCAAGGGGAAAAACCCCCCTACCTCACAGCAGACTTTCTAATTTCTATGGAATGTGCTGTTCATGGTATGGAATAACCCTGCTGGCAGCTTGGGGCAAGTGCCCGAGTCTTGCTGCTCCTCATCCCTGCACCTGGTGAGCTCAGAAACACTGAGACCTTGAAACCCGCACACCATGACTGGCTGTACAGTAAATGCCTTCACTAATTCAGACACCAGAGTCTTACACAAATACAGCTTTCCCAAGCATTAGGGAAGAAATGAGTCCTGTGTCGCTCAAACCAGGACAGCATGTGTGAGTGTTGCTTCTTTAACTAGTGCAGGGATACATACAAATTGCATAACAGAGATTATCTTTGATTATCTTTGCCCAAAGGTGTCATTTGCTCTAAGTAAGATATGTTGTTTTCTAGTCTTGTTTCCAGGCCTATTACCTTCTAGTTTCTGGGGCGGGTGGAAAAAAAAAAAAGGCACAATTCTTTCATCTCCAAACCCTTTCTTCTGCACAGTCACGGGAGCTGCAGGACGTGGCAGTAGGACAATCCTGAGCGCAGCAGGACCCGGACGGACCCGCAGCGTGCAGAGGTGACACTGAGCTGTAGGCACAACAAGCGGGTTGTGGGTGTCTCTGCGTCCTGGCCCCATGTTCTTTAGCGTTTCCCCGTGGTCTCCAAATAATTTCGGGTCTCTGGTTACCCATGTGATTATGACCCCCACCATAACACTCCTCCCTCCCGCCCGCGTACCGGGCACCAGGGAACATGGAGCGCCCCCTGCGCCTTGCTCTTCCAAGGGCTTCCCTGGTGCTGATCAGCATCAGATTTGATTCTGGGCTTCCTTACTTCAAAAATGGAGTAATTAATGTGTTTTAGAAGGATCCTGGGTTCCTCATCCTTTCTCACTTCAACTCTTCTCCTCCTAGGAATCTGGATTTCTTGCTCAAAACACAAGCTTTCCATTGCTCACCAAAGCCATGAGCCCTCTCTGCTCTTCCTCTTCCCCTTAAACGGAAATTTGCCTTTCCAGGTTGTTTTTCTGCCCTTCCTGCAGCTCTTCCCTGCGGTCCTGAGAGCCGGACTCCAGAGCCTCTTTACCTCATCCAAGGCCACCGCAGCGGGGCTCTGGGCCATATCCTTGCTGCTGGGAGAGCTCCCATTGCCCCATCCGTCACCCCCCAGGTCAGCACAGTCCTTGGTGGGGGGGGTGTGTGTGTGTGTGTGTGTGTAGGGGGGGGTGTCATCCATCTCAGCTCCTGCAACGTGACTCATCCAGTCCCAGCTGCGCTTTTCTCTCCTCCTGTGGGAAGAGGGAGGAGGACACCCGCGAGTCTCTATTTCTGCTGCGAAAATTACACCTTTACGTTGGTCGCAGAAGAAGGGAGCGTGGAAGGAAGGAGCTGAGGGGCCCTGGTGGAGAAGCCTGTCAGCCCCACCAAATGCCCCCCCCCCCAACCCTAAAAAAAATATGTGCTCAGGTCACACAGCCCAACCTGAAGCCTCTTCCTCTCTCATCCTTAGCGTGCTTGTGGGTTTTGTAGAAACCCACTGCGAAAATCAGTGATTTCCCCAAATTTGGCCCCTTTGAACAGAGAAGGGGAGGTTCGTCCAGCTGCTTCCTAGGCGTGAGGATGAGAAGTTTCCCGGTGGTGTCAGTACTTAATAAATTTCTTTTAAAGCATCTCTGGACTTTTAGAGGGTCGTTGGTCCAACGTAGAGGCAGCGCTGCCTGTGGCTGCTTTGGAAACGCTCCCTGGTGAGCTGCATCTCAGTGGATATATGGAGGAGCTTGATATATATGGATGTACACGTGCATACATGTGCATACATAGATATGTTTTATTCCTGTGTAATTTGAAGTAGCTGTTAGCACGGTAGCCGCGCACACGATGGTTTGTACCCATGCAGGAGATGCGCAGGATTGCCACCGCGGGATCACGGCCATGTTGCCAAGTCAGATATTCAAATTCAGATCCGAACTTAAGACACATTAAAACGTTGTGTTTTTCCAATCAGGCAGAAGCTTGTGTGTGGTTTTGGTGTTTTTTTTGTGTCACCTCCTGCTTTTTCAAGGCCAGTCACTGCTCTGCAGCACCACTCAAAAGCCGTGTACAGCTCTCAGTCCACTAACGCTGCCGCGTTTCGATAGAAGCCCGGAGTCCTTCCCGCCCCCGGGAATGCAGGCTGGAGGCGTGGGGATGCTGCGGGGGGGGGGGTGTGTAGGACCAGCTAGGGGTAGGCTGAGCTGGCAGCAGTCTCCTCCCGGGGGTGTTGAGCTGTGTTTAGGGGTGTCGTCACATCACCGCTTTCTTGAGGAGCAGTTAGGGAAGTGGCCCCTCGCCAGGCTTCTCACTGGGGTATTTTCTTCCGGACCACCTCTCAGCAGCAGCAGAACTGGTTTAGCTGGAATTTTTTTCAAGGGTTCAGCTTAAGGTAAAAGCTCGGCATAGATGATTTTTAGCCTGAAGAGTTTCAAGTTTGACAAAGCTTCGGGAAACTGAAGATGGAGCTTGTGCCGGGGAGGATCAGACTGCAGCAGGCAGGACTGGGCCCGCGCTGCCCAAAGGCCATGTACTGGGGTGGGGGGGGTTGTGCCGCTCTTCTTCCCTCTAACGAGCAACCAAGGAGAAGAAATACCCAAACTTCTCAGTTTGCAGAGCACCATGTGCTGCACGTCGGACTTAGCTGTAGTTATTTTCCCAGCGCCGTTTATTTGCGCAGCCTGAGCCTCTGTGCTGGGGCCCCCCCTGCCCTGCAGCCAGCTGCCTTGGGCAATACTGCAGGAGCACAAAGCCTCCCCGAAATTTGGGAATGCGGCTGGTACCTGATCAACCTCCACTCTTGTTATTTGTGGATGTTCTTTAGGAAACTAGAGGCAAGGAGAGGTCGCAGGGCTCTTGCGGACCCATCCTAACAGGTCTCACGCAGCTTTCCAGACCAAGCCAGGAGAGGGGCAAAGGCCAATTCAAACCGGCTTTATCCTTCACCGGAGCCGGATGATTTCCCCAGGGATGGTGTAGGCAAGAGCAGTGCCCACACACATGTAAAAAAAAAAAAAGGAAGGATAACAGGTTCCATGTCCAGACTAATGCCCAAACCTGCCCCTTCCCAAATCAGTCCCGTCAGCTCCTCTGCTTCTCCATCATCTCACCTTCCTGCAGAGCCGCCCTCTCGCTCCACGGCTCCCTTCTCCCTGCAATGTGGATTTTCTTCCTTATTTTTGGCTTCCTCTCAGTTGATGCAGAAACGCAGCTGGGCCCCATCAGCTCGGGGGAGGCTCTGACCTGGGAAAGGCTCCAGGTCTCTTACGTTTGCTGCGATAGCTCATTCCTTTCCTCTCGCCTTCAGGAAAACCGATTTTAAAAAAAAAACAAAACAAAAACAAAAACAAAAAAAAACCCAACAAAAAAACAAACAGTGCAGGAGAAGCGAGTGGAGATGGGAACTGTTTGTGCCAGCTCCCCTCTCAGTGTCTCTTTGATCCACTCATGGGAAAGGTGGCACAAAAAGGATTTGCCCACAAAAATAAGGCTCTGCTGGCGGTCAGGGCTGGGCAGGAGGCTCTTGTGCTCTGCTTGTATCTCCATCCCTTCCTCCTCCTCCTCCTCCTCCTCCTCCCTGGCCAGGAGCCCTGGGCAGCTGCTGGGCTGGGTGACATGGCTGAGCTCTGCTGTGCTTTATTATTAATTATTAAAAATAATTAATCTTGATATTCTAGATTGGGGCACTGCAAGGAGAGGAAGCAGGGGGTGCTGTACCCCAGGGGACGTGGTGAGTATGGTGCTGGTTCCAGCCCCTTTCCCCTCTGGCCCCCTGACTCGTCACCCCACATCCCTCCCAGTGCCACCCCCCCAGCCGTGTCCCACCGCTCTGGTGACTCTCAGCCTCGAACCTTCCCCAGTCCAACCAGCATTCCCAGTCCATGGGCTCCCAGTGAGGGTCCCCCAAGACCTGCGCCAGGAGACAAAGCTGGCAGAGGGGACACGGGGAGAAAGAGCAACTCGGGTGGCATCAGCACTGCGCAAGGAGGGGGCGAAGGGGCTCTGAGGAGTGGCTGGAAGTGCTGCTGCCCCTTCCTTTGGGATTTCGCTGCTCGTGGGGCTGCCTGAAGCGGGATTTGCAGCAGCGCGGCCCTGGGGGGAGCCAGGGGTGGCTGGCCTGTCTGGCTGGACTCCGGGCTGGTGAAAGGAGACACAAACTGCCCAAAACGCGTCCCAGGAGCGATCCCAGCTGGGCTGCAGGCAGCTGCCGGCCCAGAGCCCGAAACAGTTAACAGGCAGCGAGGCCGAGCTGGTCCTCCCACCGACATGAGATCACCGCTGCCAGCTCCAATCCTCGCTCCGTCTGGCAGCAAAAGAGCCGGGAGCCAAAGCTGGGAGCGAGAGCAGCGGCTGGGAGATCTCGGCCTGTCTGCGCCGAGGCACCTGGAGCCGCCGGACAAAGCCGACCATGTAGGATCCGGGCTCTTCCCTCCGTCGCTGGCACAGCAGCAGCCGGTGGCGGGACGGTGACCCGCATCCAACCCGCCTGCACTTTGCGCCGCTCGTTCCTGGGTTTTCTCGCCAGCATGATGGGCTGCAAGTCCAACTCACTCACTTGTCTGCAGGGAGGAAAACCGGGGCTGCCGCTGGCCACGGCCACCGACTCCACCGCTACACTCAACAAGCTGGCCCTGGCCACGGGCGGGACTGAGAAATCCTGGTACCGCTGCATCTTCCCCTTCGGCATCGTCTCCGTGGTCATCGGCATAGCAGCGACGTGCATCACCTTCACCATCAATGGCCCACAAATGGACATTGCTAAGGTGGTCTCGGTGGCCACCTTGATCTTCGGGGTGGGCCTGCTGGTGGCCGCCTACGTGTGCTGGCGAGCCAAGCGGGAGCGGCAGCGGAAGAGGCAGCGCCAGGAGCCTGTCCCCTTGGAGCAGGGAGCCCTATGACCCGGGCTCAGCTCCACCCGGAGCCCCCTGCTCACACGCCCCCCTCTGCCCGGCGCCCTGCCGTCGAGGGGTGTCAGCACCGGCTTTGTCGCATCTGAGGAGGTCCGGATCCTGCCCGAGGCCAGCTTGCCACCATTCCCCACCCCGCCGAGCCACGCTGCCGCCAGTGCCTGGCCATCCCTGCTCCCGGCACGGGGTGGGAGCAGCCTCCGGCCACACGGGAGGCTCCATCCCACCTGCCTGCCCGGCACCGGCACAGAAAGAGCCCGGAGAGTGGCCCCAGGAGCGCATCACCGTGCACGGCCCCGCAGCCAGCAGCCGCTGCGCTGTGCCGGGGGGATGCTGAGACAGCCCGGCGATCCCAGCTCAGTGTCGGAAGAAACCGGTGTCACTTCTGTCCTCTCGTGGTTTTTTTTCCCCTGTTGGGAGAGGACCGTCGCGGCTCAGGACAAAAGGAGTTGCGAAAGAAACTCGCTCGGAGCGACGCGGGGCAGGCTCGGCGCGGGGGTGCAGGCAGGGGAGGGCTGGCCGGAGGCGGCGGACACGCCGGTGTGGCTGACTTGACACGTGAGCCCCCGGGGACGGCACGGGGGACAAGGGGAGGTGGGGAGCTGCGAGCAGCAAGGGAGGGGG
>VZSF01010768.1:28413-100084 GCA_013398295.1 Chionis minor
CCCCCGGCCCGGGCGGGGGGGGGGGGATGTGGGGGTGCAGAAGGGCTCGGCCGTTGGGTGCTTGTCATTCACGGCGCGGCGCGGCGTGACAAGTGGAGGAGGAAACGGGGACTCTTTCCGTCACGGCGCAGGTGAGCCAGCCTGCTGGTGTCCCGGGGGACAGGTCCCTGCTGTGCGGGGGCTCCGTCTGCCTGAGATGCCCAGGGCGAAGGGGGTCGTCCCGCGGGCTCACGGTGGCACCCCCCCCAGCTGCGGGAGTCTGGGAGCCATTCTGTTGCTGAANCCGCACCGAGAGGGGCCTCCCAAAACTGGGCTCCTGCACGACAGGCGGCCATGCCAAGAGCTACAGGGAGCAGCCGCGCTCCCGGCCGCTTGGCAGCCAGAGGCTTTCCATGCGCAGCAGAAGAGAGCGAGGAAGGCCAAAAAAAAGCCGCAAGCAGGGACACGCGGGAGCAAAGCCGAGCTCGTGCCTCCCAAAGCGTCTGTGCCACCCTCTGCCCCAGCGGTTCTGCCCCCCGCCCCCCGTAATCACATTCTCTGGCAGCCGGGAAAAAAGCCCTGGGAAGTGCTGCTTGCCGCAGCGTGCGTCGCCTGGAGCCGCCATGCCTGGGATACGGGGATTTGGGGTCCCCATCCTGCAAAGGCAGGTTCAAACGGCAGTTTGGGAGCTTTGGAGAGACTTTCAGCCCCAGTTCTGCCCGAAACTTCACTTGCTGTCCTGGTTTGGGGCAGGGCGGTGTTGGAGAGCCCAGCCCGGCGCCGCAGCGGGTGATGAGTTTAGCAGGCATCCAGCCCGGGCTGGTTTTTCGGAAGCCTGATCGTTTTAATGAATCTAAACTTCATGGTTTTAGCCTACCTTGGGGTAAGCAAACCAGTGGTTTCCAGCAGCATGTTGGGGATACTCAGCAAAGCACTCATGTATTGAGAGTTTGAGGGGCTGGTTTTGGTTTTTTATTACTATTACATCTGATTTTTGACTTCCTTCTTGCTGTAAGTATTTCAGCCCACAGGTTCGTGGCTGGCTGAAAATTCCTCTGCTCTCACCTTGCTTGTCCCCACCTCCTGAAGGCGCCGGCTTTGGCTGTCAGCCCCGCTCCTAATTCTGCCCAAATTTAGCTTGTTTTAAAAGTGCTCAGCCCTTCTCCCCCCTGCACAGCAAAGCAAGGCCCGTCTGAATGGCGTGCAGGGACAAGTTGGTTGGGGGCACCCAAGGAAAGCCTTCCCAGCCAGCCCGAAACTGCTGGCATCGCGCCCTGTTATATCACACCCTTTTTTGATCTTGAAATCCGGTTCCCCAGTGCCAAACTGCCTCCCTCCTTCTGCTCCCTGAGAGCTTGCTCGGCAGGGCGGCACTTGCCCAGCAAGGTGAAGCCCATCCCGGAGAGAGCCTGGATGAGCCGGAGTCCCCATCCAGCCCAGTCTTGGCTAAAAAGTCCTATGCAGGCTGATATTTTATTTTGTTCCTGTTAAAACCTGTATTGGATTTGATTCCTGTAGTAAGATGCATATGCACAAAATCCCTCCTGCTGTCTGCGATGGTTTTATTTTTGCGGACAAACTCTGGTGAGCTCCGCTGTGTCCCTGCGGGACGGTGGCTGCTGCACATGCCGGTTGAAGGGGAAATCCTAGAGAAATTAATCTCCTTAAAAAGCATCAGGTTATTTTTTTTGGCTGCAGGAATAGATGGCCAGGAACGTCCTCATGCACAGAGCACCCAGGGGTCCAAAGCATGCGGGATGGAGCTGGTGGCTCTTCCTTTGCTGGCAGACACCACCACCATGTCACCCTCGTCCTCCTGCCGGTCGCATTACAGATGCGTGGGAGCTTCCAGGCCACAGCTCTTCCCTTCCCTGTGCAAGCTGGGGAGGCTCTGGAGGGCACCCCACCCGGGCTTCCCACCCATACATCCCACCTGAGCATCCCACCTAGGCTTCCAACCCATACCTCCCACCTGAGCATCAAACCCGGGCATCCCACCCATACATCCCACCTGAACATCCCACCCAGGCATTCCATCCATACATCCCACATGGGCATCCCACCCATACATCCCACCCAGGCATTCCATCCATACGTCCCACATGGGCATCCCACCCATTCATCCCACCTGAGCATGCCACACGGGCATCCCATCCAGGCATTCCATTCATACATCCCACATGGGTATCCCACCTGAGCATCCCACCCACACATCCCACCTGGGCATCCCACCCATACATCCCACCCATTCATCCCACCTGAGCATCCCACCCATACATCCCACTCAGGCATTCCACCCATACATCCCACTCATACATCCCACCCAGGCATTCCACCCGTACATCCCACCCACATATCCCACCTGAGCATCCCACCCATACATCCCACCCAGGCATTCCATCCGTACATTCCACCTGAGCATCCCACCCAGACACCCCCCTACACCCCCACCCAGGTATCCCATGATGCCATTTCGTGGGATGTGGTGCCCACTCGTTGCTCTCCACTCCGGCTGCCTCAGCCCTGGGCGCCCCGGGCAGAGCGGAAGCCTGGCTCTCCCACGGCGGGGGCAGCTGGCTCTGACGCTTTGCTGCCCAAACCCAGCGGCTGAGGGGCTGGCGCAGGAGCTTTTGGCACGCAGGGCCGGACGGCTCCGTCTTTCCCTGGGAGCAGGGAAGCGCCCTGGGAAGGCAGTGCCTCAGCTGTCTTGTTGCAGTCTGGGGCTGAGTGACACTCTTTACTCCAGGCGAATCCAATCAAAACCAAATAAACCTCTAAATCTCACCTGCACACCAGTCTTCGTCCACTTTGCTTCCTACCCTTCAGGTACCGTGCCTGCCTGGCGGAGACTTGCACCCCACCGGAGACCCCCGCTGCCCTGGCAGGTGTTTTTGGGGGAGGAAAGAGGGTTTAAAGGCCGCAGCAAGATGCCTGTGTCCCGAAATCACGCCTCAATATAACCTGCCCCTTTGCATCGCACCAACACCCCCCGCCAGAGGCTGCTCTTCCAGCCTAACGGGAATATTCCCTCATTGTAGGGACCACCAACGTGCCTCCGGTGGCACCCTCCGCAGGGCTTTCTCCATAACGACAATTCATCTGCGTGAACGGACCCAGGATTTGTGACAGCGATGCGCCCTTGTTTCTGCCAGAGCCACCCAAACCCCCTTTCACCGCTAAACAGGCTCAAAAGGCAACGCGCGGCTTTCGTTGTACCGAAGCGAAGGGTTAAAAGTCCTTCCCACCAGATTGGGAAGAGTTACAAAGGGGAAACTTAAAAATAAAAATGCGTGTCCTTAAAATAAATCTGACATTAGTTTCTTATCTTAGCTGACACATGGGGTGGCTCCTGCTGCCCGGGTTTAGCCGCGCATGCTGGAGGTGGAGCTCCCCCGGAGCCAGACCGGGCTCCCAGCTCAGGTCTCCCCCGGGTATGGCGTCTCCATTCCTCACTGGGACAGCGGGAATGCCTGTTTCCCACCCTGTTTCGCCAACACTGAAGTCTTGAGCGTCTCGGAGGTGCGGTGACAGAGGGACAGTGGGAGAGGGACGGGTTTTCCCGGCTGCCGCAGGACCCCGGCACAGCTGGCGGAGGAATGAAGCCGTCACAACGTCACTTTGCCAGCGAGGTGGCTGGCGGCAGCGCTGAGTTCAACACAGCGGCCAGGTCCCCCGGGATGGGGGACACCCCCTGCCTGCATGTGACGTTTGGGTGTTGGGGTGGGCGCAGTGAGAACATCCGTTCGCCAGCTCCCTGAGGAGTGGGACCTGCGGCTCTGCCTGCTCCGCTCTCCCCTGGCACAGCTGGCGCAGCAGAGAAGGACCTGGCCAGTTGGGACAAGGGGACAAGGTGTCAGGCTGGGACCAGAGGTCCGCACATGAGCCGTCGGCTGGGGATGTGCTGTGTCCCTGCTCCCGGCGGTGCTGCCAGTGCTCCCGGCGAGCGGAGGTGCCGGGGTCCAGCTGCGGCTGGAGGAAGAGGCGACCTTTGCCCGTGCTGCACCTGGGCACCCTAAAAAAAAGCCACACGTTCCGGCTTCCTAAACATGCCCATAGGGAATTAAAAACACATTTATTTTTGCTGCTCCTCCATGTGTCAGCTGGGCCTGCAAATTCCCGGGGCCGGGAAGTGAAGCTGCTCTCCCAGCCAGAAGCAGGGATCCTGCCCGGCTCCTGGCCGGCAGCCAGGGTCTCCCCACAGCAACAAGGAGCGGCGAAGCCCGCGCAGCCCGAGACGTTCATCCCTGCCGAAAACCCCCGTGGCGAAACAGCGCCCGGCACTGTTCCCTGCGCTTCAAAAACAAGTCCACGTGCCCAGGGAGGTGCAGGAACGGCCAAGCCCGGCTCGTTGGCTCCAGTCCAAAGCTGCCAGCAAAATAATGAGTAACTCCTAGACAGCTGGGCTGAACTCATGGCTAATAAACTAATTTATTTACTCTCCTTAAAGTTGAGTTTTGGTTTGGTTTGGTGGGGTTTTTTTGCAGGGACGCGAATGGAAATTTTAACGGCTTTTTTTCCCTAGCGGTGCGTGGAAAGCTCACTCTCCCCAGGGCAAGGACCAAGGGGCTGAATGTCAGGCGCTGAGTCAGCATCGGGAGCAGACTTTTGGAAACATGGAAAATGACCGCGAGAGCATCTAACTGTCGTCCTCCCCGGGGGGGGGGTTTTGCTCTAGTGTTGGTTTAGGCAGCCCCAAATGGACAATTGCAGAATATTTTGCTCTTACAGGAAGGTTTTTTTCCCAAATAAAGGCAGTTGCTGCTGAAGTCTCTGTGCAGGGATGTCCCACTCAGGAGGAAGGTCACTGTGGCCCTGGCGAGGTCCCCGTCACCGCTGCCAGAGCCGGGGGGAGGTCTAGGGGGGTGGGAAGTGCCGAGGGGACTGAGGGGGGAGGCCACCACTTACCCTCAAGGGCTGGTTCAAGCTCCTCTCGCCACTGCTTGCTTGAGCCCTGGTTTGGGTTTAGACCGTCTTCCCCCAGGGTTTTCACGTGAATTAAGGACAACGAGGTTCGGAAGGACTTTGGAGACCTTGTCACATAAAATGCCATGCAGAGGAATGGAGGGCTCGTGGCAACAAAGACGCTGGTGGCGTTCAAAGGCCAAAGCTGCCACAAAGTTTGCCCAGCCCTGAAGATATGGAGCCCTTCCTGTCCTTTTGCTGGCCAGAGACCATCCAAAACAAACATCTCGTCCCATGTCCTCCTCCATGAGGCCCTGCCAGGCGCTCCTGGCTGGAGGTGGGTAGGGAGGTAGGACTCCCACCGCACGCAAAGTCTTCCCCAAGGGAAAACTACTGGGTTCGAGCCGGTTCCTTAGCGCGGAGTCCAACTCCTGGGTGCCACTTTCTGCTCATCGCAACCTGCTTTCAGGGCAAGGCAGGGGGAGAGGCCGCTGTTCGCTCCGGCGTAGGCAGGCTGGGGAAGGACACCTGAGAAAGCACACGGGGTCCGGTCACGCTGGCATCCTTTATCCGCCTGCTTCGGTGTCCCTTTGGTGGCAGACACCATCTTTGGGGCAGCAGGCGGTGGCCTCGCCTGCCGTGCCCACGGCTGCCCGGCGTGGTGGGGAATGCCAGCACGGAAGGGGTTGCTGGCAGCCCCCTTGGTCCCAGCCCAGCTGGCGGGGACAGCCGGCAGCTGCCCCTCCTGTGTACCCACCTAAGAGCTAACGCTCCTCACACGCAGCGTCTCCAGACCTGCCTGGTTTTGTTGATTCTCCTGGGTTTTGGTGAGCCATGAGCACCTCGGACTCTGTTTCTCCCCGACATCTCCCACTGCTCCCAGGGCAGCCCCTGCCAAGGGCGTGAGACACCCAGCTGGGACCGCGGGGGAGGCGATAGGGCTGGGAGCATGGCAGATCTCTGCAGGGCTTGATGATCTCCTGAGATGCCACCCAGAGCCCACCTTCATCATGCGCCGCGTTTCTGTGCGTTAGGTCAGACCTGGAGTGGTGGCAGCCCCACAATCTCTGGCACAATACCGGGATTTGCTGTGTGCCTCCGCCTTGTAGCAGCGTACCCACTGCGCTTTGACGGGAAAAACCCTTTCCATCTCTTTTTTCCCCCCCTTTGCATCATTTGATGGGACTCTGAGCACTTGCTCTTGCCCTTTTCCATCCATCAGGTGAAGCCGCTGCGACGGGAAGGCTGGAGCCAGCTGCGAGTCCCCAGCAGGAGCCACAACCACCCCATTCCCTGCACACTCCGGGTATCACCTGTCCCAGCAGATGTTCCGGCATTGCCCCGCTCCCCTGGGTCGGGTTCAAAATGCCGTGACTCAAAACTATCCCTGGGTTCCCATATGTTACCACTGAAGTTTCTCAACCAGTGCTAATCCCTCCCCAGAGCGATGCTGGGAGAAGGCAGCTTTCTCCTCGCGTCACCATATGCAAGCTGAGTTCAGAGAGCGCTCCAGAGGCCTGGAAAAGGCCAGCTGTGCAGCCAGCTCAAGGATATCTCCCGTATCAGCCTGGAGTTTATTAACCTTGTTTGTCACCATGACATCAGAGCGCATCTTAAATGAAAGGCTTAGCCTTCTTGCAAAGCATCATGACAACGTGCGTGTGGTGTGTTCTGTCAGCTCCCAGGAGCAAACCTCCAGGGACACTGGAGATGCCCCAAACCAGAGTTAAAAACAACGCGGGTTTTACCACAAGGCTGAAAAAAATCCATTACAAATGTTTTTGCTGGCAGAAAGGTTATTGGAGTGGTGCTCACGGGTCTCACCCATGGTCAAACACCCTTTTTGCCAGCCCTACCTGAAGATGCTCATGCCGTGAAGGAAACAGAGGGGTGTTTTCTTCTGCTGGCAGAAGGGAACTGAGGCGCAGAAACCCAGCGATTTGGTCGCGTTTTCCACATGGTATTTGCCAGAGCTGAGGCTTGAGCTGCAAGTTGAGCAGCCGGTGCCTGTACCAGCCAAAAGAGGCCAAGTTCTGCCCGGAGACAACGCTCCTGTCGGCGCAGGTGGTGGATATGAATGTGTTTGGCCCTGTGCTGAACCGCCTGGGGTGCACGGGAAGCCAGCCTGCGCCTGAGCCAGGGATGGCATCAGGCAGGGAGGATGGGCAGAGGGCTTGCCGTGCTCGGCAGCATCCCCCAGCGTTGCCCAGCCAGAGCCCACCGGCCTCGTCACTGGCGGGGCCAAACCTCACCTTCCTTCAGTGCAGAGGGAGGCGACGCCAGCCCCCACCATCCCGTCCCACCCTCTGTCCCGCCGGGGGCGAGGCGCCGGCGCGGCAGGAGCAGATGGGCAGAAGCGGCCGGCATCACGTGCCGCAGCAGGACCCACCGGGGACAGGTGGCTCCTCCCGCTGGGCCGGGATCCTGCTGTCGGAGCAGGATGGGGGCACCGCTGCGAAGCCCTGTGGGATGGTTGTGAACGGAGTGGTGGGATGCACGGCCCGCAGGCGAGACACGGGCTCCCCCACGGAGGACTGCACCTGTCATAAAACCCCCTATTTTCATCCCAAGAATGAGACCCATGGGCTCCATCACCTTTTATAAACTCCCCCATGACCTGTCTGCCTGCGTTCCCTCTTTTTCCCCTCATTTTGCTGGCAGTGTGTCAGTCACCTGCCTTGGCCTGACAACCCTTTGAGCTCAGGGAGAAGCTACCCACGGCTGCTAATCCCAACAATTAGAAATTACATTAAAACCCATCTAACGAACACACACAGGCTGCACTATGCGAAGACTGAGCCCCCAAGGGAGACCGGAAAGCACAGCGCTTCGGGCATCCGGGATGCAGCTAAACCATCCAGGGGATTCTGACTTCTAATTCTAAGGTGCAATTCTGCTGTGTTTGTGTTCAAAATGAAAAGATGCTGGTGCCCAGCAGGCAGTGCTGAGGAGGAAGACTCCGCAAGAGCACTCGTACTCCATGGGAGGAAGAAGATGCTTCAATACAGGATGGCTGAGATGCAGCAGGACAAGAAACCTGGGTGTTTTCCCCAAACCTTCTCCTCCTTGTGATCACAATGACTGCCCTGCGCCACGGTCTGGCTGGGCTTCCCACATGGTGAGACGCAAAACGCACCATTCCTGAATCCATGCATACGCCGCTGGTGGAGGTGGGAGAAAATTATAAAAGGTTATCACTCTCTGTCATCGATCTTGTGAAAACCAGGTACAAACCAGCATTATGTCATGAAATGTATTAAAAAGACCATAAATACCATGACATTATCAAGGTAAAATGCCAGAGACCATTACATCGTAATGGCTTTCTGCTGGAATAAAATCGGTTTCCATTAGAGGCGTGGGCGGCCGCGGTGCCTCTCCATCCCGTTGCACTTATGGATACCTCTTCCCGCGCTCCGAGCTACAAGTACAGAGCAAAATCTCGCTTTCATATTTCGAAGGACTAGTACATTAGCTCAAAAATTTGACCTATGCCCACAAAGTCATAGACCAGTATCGAGCACGCTCTGACGCGTGTCAAAAATCCAAGCAAGCTCCAAGCTATTTAATGGCAGCCAACTCGGAGACAGTTAAAACGGTGGGATATGTGGGCGATGAGGGTGTTTTGGGAAACTTTGCAGCACCGGTTGGCAAGTCATAGGGTTTTCTAGGGCTTGTTGCTGCGAGCATCCCTCTAGCAACGGCGCTCCTCAGTAGGACTGTGAAGGAAGAAGCGTGATCCTCCAGGAGAGCACCAGGAGAAAGGATGGCAAAAGCCGGTCTAGCAGGAGGCAGCACCGCAGCTGGTGGAAAACACAGGTTGTTTTCAGGCTTCTGAGAAGAGATAATAACTGGGGACTCAGGAAAAATAATCATAGCTGAATAAAAAGAACAAAGAGAGGCGAGCAGTGAGATTTTGTTTAACCTGAAGTGGCGTTTGCTGAGGCTGTAGAGCTCTCACCCGCATTTCTCACCGAGCGGATTTCCTTGAGCTGAATAAGATCAAGGCAGCGATACTTCTTTAAAATACTTATTTGTAAGTACTTCTTTAAACTACTCCTTTAAAAGGACTTCGCTTGTTATACTGAATTTTTTTTTTAACATCTCCATTTCTCAGCATTCCACTCAGAAACTCAACAATACCACGACACCCGGGAGCAAGTTTGCCCTTTTCCGTTGAGCTGGCACGGAGGCTTTACCGGCATCTCCTGGCGGATGCTCTCACCAGCCATGCCCCACGGTCCCTCCGCCAGCCCCGCGGAGCCATGCCTTCCTCGCCGCTCCATACGCCCAGCACCCCCGCGAAGCGAAGAAGCAAAGCCACCACGGCTTTTTGCACTGTGCTTCTCTGCAACGACGCTTTTCAGGGTTTGTCATTTCCTTGTTCTGTTGGCAGGAAAAAAAAAAAAATCACTGTTTTCCGTGGAGTCCTCTCTCCTGAGGACGTTTTCTCAGCCATCAGGATTCACACGGGGCACTCACCGATTGAGAAGTTTGCTCTGGTTTTTCACCATGCAGAGCTGTTATGATTACTCTTCACAGGCCACCCGGCAGGCAATTTTGAGGAAGAAAAGCACAAATCACGCCAAACTCATCTCAGTTAATGGTACCGTGGCTCCAGCTCCTGCCATGTGGTGCAGGAGCTGCCTGGTTTAACTCTTGATTAGGTTTTTTCAGCCAATAAAGGCTGGATTTGCATAACTTGTAAGTTGTAGGCAGTGGCTCATGGTAGTGCCCCAGCTTGGTAAAGCACTTCCGTGGGTTTTATTTTAAGCGTGTGTTCAAGACCATATGCTGAAATGCTTTGCCAGAGCTAAGAATGGATCTGAAGCTGTTGAGAGTTTTACACGTTCTTAAATGATTCCCTGAATCAAGCCCAAACTGGGTTAGTTCACAGCCTGCCCCACCGAGGAGCGGGGATCCTGCTGGGATAAACGGGACAAGAAACTCTTCACCCAAAAGTGTTGACTCTTCAGCATTAAAAAAGCTTACCAAACCTTTACCGAGAGATTTTCAGTTTGAGCAACATATTTGGGGATATGGTAGGTGAACAAATACAAAGGATGGGAAATTCCACCACCGTACCGCATCACACCACTGCTGTCCGTGTGTCCATCCATCCTCTTCCCGCAGAGCTGGGCCATCTGGTGGGACTGTATCTGCCCCAATGCTTCACACAAGCTGCGGTGCATCGTGGCACTCGTGGTCTCACGGGGATGTAGCGACCGCAGAGGACCAGAGCACGCAGGGCATAAACCTAAGAGGACCTGCCTGGCATTTCTAAATCCACATTACTGCATTTTTATGTCTTTTGGGGTTTGATAGTTGGATATTTATGTCATCACTCTGGTGCGTGGCTTCTTCTCCTGCAGGTGAGATGCACGAAACCAGGGCTGCCATGCGCTTGTCACCAAACCCGAGGGGACCTGCAGGGAAAACGCTGTCAGCTTGGCCACTGCTCATGCAGGTTTTCAAGTCACTTGACCAATCTGTAATAAAAATAACCGAAAGCTGCAAAGCATCATGGCTCCTTACCGTACTGCCTTCACTGAGTTTCCTCTGGCTTTTCTGAACGTGGCCACTTCTGGAGTTAGAAAGTGAGCATGAAAATTTGTTCCTTGAGTTTGGTATTCAAAGTTTTCTGAGCTGTGGGAGTCCTTAAGGCAGGAGCTGAGAGCAAAGGCATGCTACTGCTTCTTAAAATGGATGTCCAGCTTTGTACAATATGAAGACAATTCTAGGGCAGGACAGGAGACCTGACGATGGATGGCATTTTTTAGGAAGGCTCTGTCTGAGTCCACTCACGGCTGCCTTTCTTGGGATCTAAGATTTGATTAAAGCCATCAAAAATAAACGCTTCATTTTTGGACCAGACCATGTCGGGGTGGAGCAGGATCAGGAGGAGGAGCCATGAGCCTCACCGTCGTGATCGAATCCCACTCTGCTTGCAGGGCTGCTCTGGACTGGGCTGGCTTATGCTGTCCTCCCAACATCTTCTGGGGTGATGGGAAACCTGGGGGGGGATGTGCAGGATAGGGAGGGATATTGCTTGGCTGGATGGAGCCCAGCCAGTTGGCATGGTCCCGTGGGACCCCCCTCCTCCCAAGATGAGTAACGCTTGTGGCAGGATGTGACCTGAGATGGTCGCATCCTGGTGGTGAGGTAAAGTCCAGCAGAGGTGGTGGTGGGTCCCACTTCGGCATGTCCCCACTGCACGACGTGCATCCCTGCTTTCTGCCACGGGCTCTGCACAGTGACATGCCCGTGGGTGCCAGCCTGGTTCCGCATTGGCGCGCGGAACCCGCTCGAGCTCATTAGGCGCGGTGTGTAGGCAGCGTCACGGCCATCCAGACCCACCGGCTCGGTCTGCGCTTGCACATTCACGCTCAACCACGGAGCGTGTTGGTGGCTCTCCCAGCACGTGCTTCCCGAGCCAGCGCAGAGGAGTTCTCAATTTAAACCAGCCACAAGACGCCAGCACCAAGCTGGCATCCAACTGCACCAACTGCAGCTAAAATACACCTGCTGGGGGTGTCTCACAGAGATTTCTGACACTTTGAGACGCATTTAGAAGCTTCAGCCACCACGTAAAACTCAGATCGTGGAGGCACGCTCAGGAGGTTCACCCCTGTGCCGCTTGCTCTCCCGTGTCTCCCCAGCCAGCAGCTTCCCCCTCTTCTTGTGAGAACCCCAGGGCTTCTCCAGCATTTCGCACTCGGGAAGAAATGAGAAAGTTTTTAAACTTGCTGTTGGCTGTGGAAGTCCTGCAGCACCACTAACAAGTCAAGGTCAGCCTTCATTTTTGGGGGGCCTTCTGCTGAATGTTGCCAGCTGCCGCAGTACCCCAGAACGGAGTGAGCGTAGCTGGATGTGAGACCGTTTTCATCGGGTTTAGATTTTACGCCTGCCAGCTTCACTGCTCTCCCTTCTGCTCGTGCATTGGGAGACAACAGAGCACAGCAATCCTCGCAACGCTTCTGCTGCCCATAGCTGTCCATTGTCTCCCTTTTTTGAGGACCTTTACAGTAGCAGGAACATTATAGAACGTATAGAAGCTGAATGCCTTTTGCTAAAGGTTTTTTTTAGAACTGACCAGGGAAAACCTCTTAGTGCTGGGTCATCAGCCAGACTTAAATCCAACGAGTTTAGTCCGAACATCGCGGTGCCACTACAGTGAAAGGGAACTTTCACATTTACTGCAAAAAGACTAGGAAAAGGGGTCCTTACCTGAAGACTGAACCCACATGCAGACTGCAACCTACATTCGCCGTCCGAAGCGGCTGGCATCCTTGGCAGGAGACACCAGCAGCACACCTGGAAAGAGTGACTCACTAGGGAATGAGAAGAAAAAGAATATACGCAAACATTAAGTCCATGTGTTCTGTCCAGAGGAGGAGAACCTTCTATTTGAAAGCCAGTCCGAAATAATTGCTTTTCTTCCAAATTTGATCTACAGATCCGTTTTGCTGTGTGGCACAGCCTACTACCCACGGAACATGTACCTGCACGCCAGATTCATCCCTGTACACAGGGCGGTTGTACAGCCAGAGCTGCTCAAGCATCTGCTCTTTTTCCAGTGGGGAATTTGTTGGAATCAGGTACGTTGGGGCACCTTGTGATTTCTGCACATCCAAGAGTATCTTGGAAGCGTAGCTCCAGCAGGGCAGGTAGACATCTGGAAAACATGTCCACTGTGCACAGGCAGAGCAACTCCCCGGCAGGACCAAAGGGAATTTTGCAATCCGAACTAAAGAGGGACCTTGTGAAGAGTCCGCGACTGCAGGCTGATGAGGAGAGAGGGAGGCACTTCACCAAATTCAGCTCACCAAAGCCACAGAAAGGTGATTGCACGCAATCAAGCGGCATTAAGAAGCTGGTACATCTCCGGGAAGGTCCAGTCAGTGACTAGCCACACGCTGCCCTCCACCGTGGGAGCCGACCAGGAGAGGTGGACGTCCAGGAGCTTGGCAGGGAATGACACAGCCACAGGGTTAAATGCGCTCTTTGCCCTCGCACGCCTTACGATGTGCTACCATGGCTACACACGGTTCTCCGCTCGCCCTCCAAGGATGAATTAACGTTAATATTAAGGCACAGAGTCTTAACCACAGAGAGGAGGCAGCACTGAAGAGGTTAAGAAGGGACTGGACTCTCCACCCACCCTTTGAGCGAAAAATACAAGCTAAATTAATTATAAATGAAGCAATAAAACACCAAAAGTGGAAGTATGTAGAAGAGGGGCAGGGGAGGACGAAGCAATGACCAGCCTTGGTGCTGTAAACAGGAGATAAAAATAGGGCAAAGAGATGTCATCAATCTGAGGGCTATTTTCAAAACATGATGTCCAAAAAAGCCTTGGACTGACCTTTTTGGGGGATAGACGGCAAGTGTTACCCCAGGCCCCACGCAAGGGCGCGAGCGCTGCCCGTGTGGGGAGTGGGCAGAGGAGCCGGATTGGGCGGAGGAGCTGGGGCTGCTGCACCGTGTCCCTTGGCTCGGGGACGTCAGCGCTTTTGCCACCGTGCATGGCGATGGGAACTCTTGTTTCCTGTTAGAGGACTATTTCTGGGCACAGCGACTCGTTCAAGGCCTTCTAGTAAGGGACGTGTCTCCTGATGGAAACACTTCTAGAACTTTTTATTCACTTTTTTTCTGGAGAACGTCCCTGTACCTAGCCACAAACCCATCCCGTTGTTCTTCAGGTCTTTCCTCAACGCTTGCCTGTCTCGTGCCACCTACAAGACATGGCGACAGCTGCTGTTGAGCTGCACATGCAGACCAGGACCAAGCCCTTGCTGTTCCTACTCCCTCTGTACCTGCCCTTTGATTTTGTTGGGAATCCCTTGGGATGGGACCCTCATCCTGTTCTGGAGCTGCATCAGCTGCTGTGCAGCACGCTTTGCACCCACCCCTGCAGCTCCTAGGAGATACATGAGCAACATTTATTTTTTAAGTACCATGATCCACACCATCCCCTGTGGGAATATTAGTGGGAAGAGGCTGTGCAATGCCAAAAATCCCATTTTCCTTCAGTACTCCCCAGTGGGATTTTTTTCAAGTTGCTCTGTCAGGGGTAGAAACTCCCTGGAGGATACTAAATGTGGGATATTAACACTTTGTGCCCCTGTCCTGGTGTGAGCGACACAGGACTAATTTCTTTCCTAATGCTTGGGAAAAGCTGTACTTGTGTAAGACTCTGGTGTCTGAATTAGTGAAGATATTTACTGTATAGCCAGCCATGGTGTGTGGGTTTCAAGGTCTCAGTGTTTTCGAGCTCACCAGGTGCAGGGATGAGGAGGAGCGAGACTCGGGCACTTGACCCAAGCTGGCCAACAGGATTGTTTCATACCATGAATGTCACATTCCATAGAAATTAGAAAGTCTGCTGCGAGAGGGGGCTCCCCCTGCTTGCGTTCTCTCCCCCTTGCTCGGGTTCTCCCGCTTGCTTGTTCTCTCCCCCTTGATGGCTCTCCCTTGATGATGGCGATCCAGAGGACTTCTTGCCCCCGTGCCGGATCCCTGAGCCCTTCCCTTCTTCCTGAGGCTGTAGCGCTCGCAGTGCCCGACATTTACTGTCCACTGCTGGGAGTGCACAGCTTCCAACTGATAGAGTTGGCTGAGTATAATCCTTGTACTGTATATTTGGGTATTGGGATCAATATGGGTTCCTTTGTGTCAGTACTGTTAATTATCCAGTTCTGTCCTATTAAATCTGTTTATCTTTCAACCCCTGGGTTTTCTTATTTTCTTCCCGATTCCCCTTCCTGGGTGGGGAGGGGTCATCGGGTGAGAGAATAATTGTCTAAGCAACAATAAATTGTCATGGGTTTTCTCAAACCATAACAGTCCCTTACGCTTTCAGCCACAGGCACGGCAGAAGTGCAGCCTGACAGCGTTTTCGTGGGCATGCAGTAAAAATCCCTGGTTTGGTTTGCATCCAAAGTGGTCGTCTCCAAGGCCACATCATCTGCTCCAGCTTGGACACCGGGCCTGGCTGAGATCCCAGTGAGCATCCCATGCAGACAACACAGCACCTGTGGCCGGAGAAACTGAGGTGTGTGCAGGAAAGGTGGAAGCTTACTGTGACGTGAGGAAGAGGAGAGCTGTGAAGGAGAAAGCGGTGGGAGAAAATGGATTTTCCCCGGTGCAGAGGTGAGAGCGGTGTCGGGGAGGGAGAGCAGGAAAGCCCAGAGAGCCCATCAGCCCAGGGGAGTGTGTCCTTGAAAGGCTGAAGAGTGGCTCAGGAGGTGACAGAGAGCTCTGGGGAGAGGGAAAGAGCAAGCCAAAACCCAAGGCAGAAATTTCAACTTTTAGAGTTGGGAGCTCCCGGAAAACAGCTGGAAGAGACCATAGGAGCCCTTTTGGGAGGCTGGTGGTGCTCGGCGAAGGCGGCAGCACGCTTTCCACTGCAAAACCTCAGGGATAACCCAGCGGTTTGTCTCCAGCCAGGCGTGCCTTGCTTATCCTTCAGCCAGACCCTGCTGCGGATTTGGGCTGCAGAGGGAGGAACAGGGCTTCCCCTCCCCGCTGCGCACATGGAGGCACCATCCCAGGCTCAGCGGGGTCTGGGCTTGTTCTCATTTAAAGGCATTTTAACCACGCCTCGCTCTAATCTTTGGCCTTTTAGCCTCCAGATCCTTGGCCAGCAGACAGGAAGCTCCCAATAAGCTTTTAATTGTGTATGTAGCCTTGTTGTGGCAGCCGTACTGGTAAATGATGTCCTTAACCCTGCAGCGGGGGTGGGAAGCAGGGGAAAAAAAAAACCACAAAAAACCCAAAAAAACAAAAACCCTCTCGACAAACAAGCCGGGGTTTTATTACAACTTGTGTCACATCAGCGAAGCGAGAGCTGAGTCACTGCCAGGTACAGACAGTGACTGTGAGTCACCAGCGTGCCCCGGCTCCCCAGTAAACCCGGCGTTCCGCTGCCCAGCGCTCCCCGGCAGCGCCCAGGCTCCTTCCCCGACTCCTGCAGACGCCCTGGCAGCTCCCGCAGCCTCCGGCGCCTGTCCTTGCAGCGTGCTCCCACATGGCTGAGAGGATGCCGGGCGGATCTTCTCTCCAGCAGATCTGCCCACACCACCCACATGCATCAGGCGGGCAAGACCACAACCTCGCTCCAAGGGCACAGGGCGATGCTGGTTCCTCTGGATCCAGCTCTTCCTGCTGTGGAGGTGTTGCCGTTCCAGCCGCTGGGGTGCAGGAGGGCACGTAGCTCTCAGCTGCGGTAGGAGAGGGCTGGAGACTTCCCAACTTCATGCTGGGGCAGCCAGGCATGGTGTTGGCCAGGGCAGCGCAGGCAGAGGCAGATCCTGTGCAGGTGTGAAGGGGAGTTGTGGAGCCAGATGCCTTCAAGGCTGTTGGCACCTGCTGGTTGCACGTGGCTGTAAATCCATGGAGCGGCAAGGAGAGGAATCGGCAAAAGTGTCAGAGACTCACGGCTGAACAAAACGTGGGCAGCGGGGGGAGGGAGGGGATTCTGCCCCTCTGCTCCGCTCGGGGGAGACCCCACCTGGAATACTGGGTCCAGCTCCAGGGGTCCCAGCACAAGGAGGACACGGAGCTGTTGGAGCGGGGCCAGAGGAGGCCCCGGAGATGCTGGGAGGGCTGGAGCCCCTCTGCTGGGACGACAGGCTGGGAGAGCTGAGGGGGTTCAGCCTGGAGAAGAGAAGGCTCCGGGGAGACCTTCCAGCCCCTGCCAGTCCCTAAAGGGGCTCCGGAAAAGTTGGGGAGGGACTCTGGATCAGGGAGTGGAGCCATAGAACCAGGGGGAATGGTTTTGCACTGGAAGAGGGGAGATTGAGATGGGATACTAGGCAGAAATTCCTGGCTGTGGGGGTGGGGAGCCCCTGGCTGGGGTTGCCCAGAGAAGCTGTGGCTGCCCCATCCCTGGAGGTTCCAGGCCAGGTTGGACAGGGCTTTGAGCAACCTGGATTGGTAGGAGGTGTCCCTGCCCAGGACAGGGGATGAGACTGGATGGGCTTTAAAGGTCCCTTCCAACCTAAACTACTCTGCTGTTCTATGATCTTAAACCCATGCAGAAATGTATACTGGCATCTCTTCTCCTCTAAAACCCCGAAGGTCCAAGCTCTCGCTTGAATGAGGGACCCTTTCTCTTCTTTGCTTCATCGCTCCAGCTGCAATTCGCACTCCTCTCTGGCTGACCAGAAGAGGCTGTGAGGACATGTGGCCCCCAGGAGCCCCTCAGCTTTGGAGCCAGCACCTCACCACAGAATAAATGGAATTTTTTTGACTTGAGGACTTGTTAAAAGATCTATTTCCACTTGCCAGGCTGGTGAAGGCAGCGTGCATGGAGGCCAGTGTGTCTGTGACGAGAGGGACTATCGGGGGTAGCACTTCATATTTCTGGTTCTTGTTATGTTGATTTTTAATCAGCAAAATCCAGCTCAGGAGAAAAACATGATTTCACCTGCTACTGGTGCCCAACTGGCCACGTGATGTTGCTGCAGCGTGAGCAGTGCGAGCAGGATGTGCAGTGTGAGCAGCACAAGCAGCACGAGCAGTGTGAGAAGTGCGAGCAGTGCAGTATGAGCAGTGCGAGCAGTGCAAGCAGTGCAAGTAGTGTGAGAAATGGGAGCAGTGCAAGCAGTGCGAGCAGTGAACAGTGCAAGTAGTGTGAGCAATGTGAGCAGTGCAAGCAGTGCGAACAATGTGAGCAATGTAAGCAGCATGAGCAGTGTGAGCAGTGTGAGCAGTGCACTGGGCATCCTTCCCTGCCGCAGCAGGACACTCCACTCGGGTCAGCCTGACGCAGCCACGAGGCTGCAACAGCCCAAATAAACCAGTGTGCACTGAGCAAATACATCCACGACCACCCACCACAGCCCCCGCCAGGTGGCTGACGCTGCTTGGGGGTGGCCTCACTGGGCGAGCACCCCCCGAGCACTGCCCTGCCCTGCAGAGCATCCCCGACAGACCACCCGGCGATTCCCAAATGAGCATCGAGACCTAATGGAAATGGCTAAAAGGGCAAGTGGAGGAGGCTGGGCGGCCAGACGAGCCGTGCAGGGGACAAGGCCATGATGAAAAGTCTCCTGCGGGGACGGTGCGTCGGATGGGGAAGAGCTTCGGGATCTCCTGGCGGGTGGCCGGCTGTCTGGGAGCCGATTGGGTGCTCTTGGGCCATTTCCTAATGGCAAGTGCTCACGGCTGAATTGCCAGTTAGCGCTGCCTGTGCCCTGGCAGGGAGCTCAGCGGTGAGGACAGAGCTGTCTGGCAGCGCAGAGTGCAGCCGCGCTGCCCGGGCTTGGTGTTTAAGTGTAATGGGGACCTTTTCCTCTAGCACTGCCTGGTGCTTGGGGTTAGGACGGGTTTAGGGTCATAGAACA
Organism: Chionis minor; assembly: GCA_013398295.1. Taxonomy (NCBI): domain Eukaryota; kingdom Metazoa; phylum Chordata; class Aves; order Charadriiformes; family Chionidae; genus Chionis; species Chionis minor. The sequence goes on from VZSF01010768.1 coordinate 46,644, forward strand.
ACAGAGTAGTTTGGGTTGGAAGGGACCTTGAAAGCCCATCTAGTCCCATCCCCTGCCCTGGGCAGGGACACTTCCCACTAGACCAGGTTGCTCCCCTAGCTGGGAATAAATGGATGCTCACTTTCTGTTGGGTGTTGGGCATCTCCTGCAAGTTTTACTTTTACAAGAAGTCCTTTTAAAGATAAACCAGGCAAAATGAAACAATAAACATCTTGAAAAATTAAAGCAAAAGAAGGGCAATTTAACATGGAGTTAATAAAGGCAATGAATAATCTGCCAAGTAGCCAGGGGACAGACATGGCTTGAAGCTATCACTTCAAGTCTCTGCATTCTTCTTCCCTAACTCAACTTCTGTGAGTGTCGCCCCGTCTCCTGCCCTCATCCTTCAGTGACACGGTGCCTTTTAAATCAAAAGTGCCCAAACACTTCCCATTCTTCTGTGTGCAGAAATCACCTCGCTCAGTCCCAAAATACATCTGTGAACGTGGGAAGAGTATGGCAGCATGCGATAATTAACATTACACAACAGCTCAGGACCAGAAGCAAAGGATAAACTTGGTGCTGGATTGAAAATAAGCTGGGGTGTGTAGGACGAAGCAGCCAAACTGGAACTCGGCCATGAGCTGCTCAGCCCCATGTATGCAAGCGATCTGGCACCGTGGTTTTTTTGACTTCATTTTAGAAAGTCGCAGTCCCGGCCTGGCAGCACCAGCCAACGCTGGACTGAGTGACGGGCTCGATCTTGACTCAATGCGTCTGACAGCAGCAGCACCTTCTTAACATCTTCATATTTCCAGGAAACCTTGGAAGGGGGCCCAGCCTGCCAGACGGCTTTTTAGAAATTGGGGAAACCAATCATAGTTTGAGAAAATCGTATTAGTGCCTCTCCGCAGACACGGTCCATGCACACGCGTGAGTCACTCCTAGCAACCCAGAAACCTGCGTGCACCAGTGCAAACGTCACGGGTGAGCTCCGGCTGATGGATTAGTGCCGCAGCACTGAAATGGCTTCACGGCCGGTGCAATAAAGCAACAATGTCAAACTTCGCAGCAAGCGCGGCGTACTGCGAGCAGTCCTGGCATCTGGCATCTGAAGAGCAGTGCCCACCAAAGCCCCGTGAGGTGGAGAGTTTTGTTTCTGGGCTAGTAAGCTGTCCTGGTGTGAGCGACACAGGACTCATTTCTTTCCTCATGCTTGGGAAAGCTGTATTTGTGTAAGACTCTGGTGTCTGAATTAGTGAAGATATTTACTGTACAGCCAGCCACGGTGTGCGGGTTTCAAGGTCTCAGTGTTTCCGAGCTCACCAGGTGCAGGGATGAGGAGCAGCAAGACTCGGGCACTTGCCCCAAGCTGCCAACAGGGTTATTCCATACCATGAACATCACATTCCATAGAAATTAGAAAGTCTGCTGCGAGGTAGGAGGTTTTTTTCCCCTTTGCTCACACTGTCCCCTTGACGGCTCCCCCTTGATGGCTCTCCCTTGATGGCGGCGATCCAGAGGACTTCTTGCCCCCATGCCAGCCCCCTGAGCCCTTCCCTTCTTCCTGAAGCCGCAGCGCTCCCAGTGTCTGACATTTACTGTCCACTGCTGGGAGCGCACGGCTTCCTACGGATAGAGTTGGCAGAGTATAATCCTTGTACAGTATATTTGGGTATTGGGATCAATATGGGTTCCTTTGTGTCAGTACTGTTAATTATCCAGTTCTATCCTATTAAATCTGTTTATCTTTCAACCCCTGGGTTTTCTTGTTTTCTTCCTGATTCCCCCTTCCTGGGTGGGGAGGGGCCATCGGGTGAAAGAATAATTGTCCAAGTGACAATAAATTGTCATGGGTTTTCTCAAACCATAACAGAAGCGAATTTATTCCCACTCTGTAGGTGCGTTGCTGTACTGAAAGGGGAGCATGATGGCACCCAGGAGTCCTCCAGCGCACGGCCCCGGGGGTCAGCAACGACACTGCAGATGACGGGACCTCAACTCACTTCCCGGCTCATGCTGGCGTGACTCGGGGCGCGCACAGGGCACAGGGATGACAAGCACAAGGAGCAGTTTGCTGATGGGAATGGGCCGTCCTTCCGCGGAAGAGCTCCTCTGGGGACAAGCAGAGTGGGCAAGCAGCCAGAGCCCCCGTGCCCCTAAAGATGTCACCATGAGCAGCATCTGCTGGTGTCTTCCTCCACCACGGAGCTTTCACCTGCCAGCAGCCCCGTACAGCAACGCGGCCTTGCTGCCAACCGCGCCATGCTGCACAGGGAAAGCACTTGAGGTACTGAGCCTGGGAAGGCGTCCGTCCGCGTGTGCACATGGTGCCGCAGGACACGGGGCTGGGAGCAAGGAGGTCGCTGCAGCAGGGAGCCCCCAGCCCCATTTCATCAGCAGCCAGCCCCGCTCAGGCACAGGGGTTCCCAGCACACTGCGAGCCCTGCCCCTGCCTTACAGCTCCCCGTTCCACAGCCTCAGCAATGCCAGAGATGCTCTTCTGTTCCCCAAAGATTTTTCCTCCTGTTCCTCCACCACTATCAAAGCCCTTTAACTAAGGAGAGTCCTGACTGGAGCTGCCTCTCCCGCAGGGAGGGAAGGAGGTGCTGGCCATGAAAGCTTTAAGCTCATTAGCTGCCACTGGAACGGGTAATTAGGTTGATTTGTGCAGGAAGCACAGTGGGAGCAACATTTCTTCTTTAAGCACCATTGGCAGAAAAGGTAGGACTCCCGTCTCCCCTCCGATGCAGGATTAAGGAAAAGGAAGGAAGAAAGAGCACGTTGAATACCAGTTATGCTGGGGAGATCTCTGGCAGGCTCCAGAGCCCTCTGCAACATAGGAAGGCACCGGAGAGAAGCACAAAGTAATAAAGGGCTGTCTCTGGGCAGTCTCCAGGTCTGCACTGGGAGCGTATGTGAGGAAGGAGGATGGTGCGGTGGTGGGACCTGCCTGGGGCAGGCTGACTTTGCACCAGGTCTCCTGCACAGACCGTCCTGCGTGATTTACCCCGGCGTTTTGATCCTTGCTCCTAGCTCTGTCATTACAGAAAAAACATCCAGTTGGAAAAGTCGCAAGGGCGTGCCACAAGGAAGAGCCCTGCTCCTGGCAGGGGCGGGTGGACGAGGGGGCTGCAGCATCACTGCCCTCACTGGGGGTCCCGTGGGATCCTCCCCGCCTCGCGTGGCACCGGCCAGGCGGGACGCTGGCATGGGGCGTCCTGCGGCACGAGCAGCAGCGGGGCATGGGACCGGGGCTCTCAGCACCTGCTTTCTACCAGGCACCAAATCTTTCCCTGAGCCTCCCAGGTGGGACCAGACCCCAAACCCCACCCCCTGCTTTCCCTGAGCCTCCCAGGTGGGACCAGACCCCAAACCCCACCCCCTGCTTTCCCTGAGCCTCCCAGGTGGGACCAGACCCCAAACCCCACTTTTCTCTCCACAGAAGAACATATCATCAGCTAAGTTAAAATTGACTATTGCTAGCAAAACCAGAGAGTGGAAATCTGGCACTGGTCTATGGCTTTAGTCCTAACCCCCATATGTTTGTGGTATTTGAGGCTTTTCCTGCCCACACCTCCAGCAAAACTTCTCTCCCGCTCTTCCAAAAAGCTCCTGCCAAAACTGCTGCGAGCACCGCGCTGTGGGAGCCCGTCGTGCAAGCGCCACATGTCTTCTCCTGTAACACTGTCCTCATCCACCCCCATAGGATGCTCCTGGCACAGGCTGTTTTCCTCCCTGCGCCGAGGGAGAACAAGACAGGGGCCCTGGGCTATGCAGCGATGTTGTGGGGCTTTTCTGGAAAAGGCTGTGAAGGGAACATGGCGAGGTAATTGGGGAAGATGAGACTGATCTCATTTTTTTTGTTGTGAAAGGGGCGTGAAGAAGAGAAAAGGAGATGTACTGGTAAATTACCATCAGGGCTGCTATAGTAACACGGCTTTAAAGATTGCCTAGTCGGCCTCCTTGGGGCTATAGAAAGCTCTTCAGATGGTTCTGTAGTTTTCCACTTTCTCCTGACGCAGGCTGGCCAGGGCCGTGGCTGGCGGTGCTGCCTGCGCACCCACCACCGCCCTCACACCAGCCGCGCTGCGGCCAGGCACGGGCAGAGCTGGCTGTGCCGGGAACCGCTGCCTGCGGAAACGCAGCGGCAGACGGAAGCGGACTGAGCCTCAGAGGTGTTTGTTAACCTTTCCCCCTTCCAAGCCCCTGGATAGCTTCGGGGAAGTACCTTTATTCACTTACTTACTTCTTGTTTCTCTCTCATTGTCCGCGCCAGCCTCATGAAGTCGAACAAGTCCAAGTGCAACGTCCTGCACCTGGGTCGGAGCAATCCCATGCACAAATCCAGGCTGGGCGGAGAATTAATGGAGAGCTGCCCTGAGGAGAGGGACTGGGGAGTGTCGGTGGATGAGAAGCTCAATGTGAGCAGCCCAGAGCCCCCCCCGCCCCCTGGGCTGCATCCCCACAGCGTGGGCAGCAGGGCCGGGGGGGGATTCTGCCCCTCTGCTCTGCTCGGGGGAGACCCCACCTAGAATCCTGGGTCCAGCTCCAGGGGTCCCAGCACAAGGAGGACACGGAGCTGTTGGAGCGGGGCCAGAGGAGGCCCTGGAGATGCTGGGAGGGCTGGAGCCCCTCTGCTGGGACGACAGGCTGGGAGAGCTGCGGGGGTTCAGCCTGGAGAAGAGAAGGCTCCGGGGAGACCTTCCAGCCCCTTCCAGTCCCTAAAGGGGCTCCGGAAAAGTTGGGGAGGGACTCTGGATCAGGGAGTGGAGCCATAGAACCAGGGGGAATGGTTTTGCACTGGCAGAGGGGAGATTGAGATGGGATATTGGGCAGAAATTGCTGGCTGTGAGGGTGGTGAGCCCCTGGCCAGGGTTGTCCAGAGAAGCTGTGGCTGCCCCATCCCTGGAGGTTCCAGGCCAGGTTGGATGGGGCTTGGAGCAAGCTGGTGTGGTGGGAGATGTCCCTGCCCAGGGCAGGGGGTTGGAATTAGGTGATCTTTAAGGTCCCTTCAAACTCTAACCATTCTGTGATTCAATGATTTTTAACCTCTACTCACTTATTTGCCCATAAGGCATCAGCTAAGAAGAGAGTGGCCTGGGACAAGGCAGCTGCTGAACCACAGCCCCCCCGGCACGGCACAGGTCCAGGGAGTGGGTGCAGCCTGGCCCCAGGTGATGTGCAGCCAGAGCAGCCCACGGCCAGCGAGATGCCCTGAGCCGAGCCCTCTCTGAGCCCCTCTGCTCCGACAGCTTGCAGGGAGACAGTCCGCCGTGGAAGGGCTGGGGCTGGCACGGAGACATGTGAGGCAGGAGTCAAAGCTGGGACCTTCACTTCCCACAACTGAGTGGTTCCCTAAGAGTCATTTCCCATCCCTAAAGGGGACGGTTTCCCTCCTTTTTTTAAAGGAAAGCCTCAAACTGCTTCCCAAGAAGACTGCAATGCCCCCCGTCTGAAGTGCTATAAGATGCTTCAACCAAGAGAACCGAAAGCACGGGAAAGAACATTTTCCGTCCGATCCCACATCAAACTGCTTGAGTTTGCCTCATATGCAGGGACCATTTCTATTTCTAAGCACTTCTCCAGCCCTCACCGCTGTAGAGCTCAGGCTCTTTCCTCTTCTCCAGCCCTCACCGCTGTAGAGCTCAGGCTCTTTCCTCTGCCTGCTCAAGAGCAAGCCTTGTTTTCAGCACAGTCAAGTTCCAGGTCAGATGCGATGCTTAAGTGTATTTGCCGGATAAACAGGATTTAACAGGATTTCTGACTCCAGGGACTACTCATGAACCCCTGTCCCCTCCTAGCACTTGCATTTCATTCTTCTTCAACACGAGCTTAATGTACGTGGAGGCGTCTGTACTTTATGTCTTTGTTTCTTTGAAGTTCGCTGGGATGGAGAAATGCTAATGTTTCATTTCTGCGGGAGGGAGAATATGTTAACAACCAAACCCCGCAAAGGAACCCAGGATAATTTAGTGAAAACAAAAGGCTGGTGTGAATTCTGCCATGAAAAATTTGAAATCAGCCAGTGTGCTGGCCTGCAGCTTCAAGTGTTTAAGTTTTCAGTCATACACTGTAAGTCCATAGAAACAATCGGTCTTATTTTTTATTAAAATAGCACCTGAGGTGTAACTGTATTTCAGATTAAACAGATGTTGTCGCTGTGTCAAAAAGCTTAGGTTCTTCAAGATGGACTGCAATCGATGAAAACAAGCACGAGTGAAATAAGATTTGGGGAACTGCGCATGGCTCGCAGCAAATGAGGCCACATGGTCTCTCAGGAGCATGAAAGCACCAGCACTTGTTATCCCCTGGTCAGACACACGCACGCAGCGCCCAGCAGCTCCCAGCATTAGCACACTGTATTCCCAGCTTCCCGATGGAGCCGCCGAGCCCGTCCTGCACATGGGCAGAGCGGGGCCTGGAGTGGATGTGATTTGCCCAACACGCCACGCACCGAGAGACGCGGGGATGAAAAGATGCGTCCTGCAAGTCTCACTCCAGCTCTTCCTTCTCCCTGGGCCAGGCTCACACCCGCGGGGTTGTCAGCTCCACGAGCCTCTTTGGGGCCAGCTCCGACCACTGTGGTGATGGGCTGGGCTGGGGCAGAATCATTCCTGCCCTGTCAAATTGTATCTAAAAACCTCAGCTTTGGTAAACGTAACTAAATACCAGCACGGTGGATGTTTTTCAATTTGTTTCCTTCATGCCTTGAGCACAGGAGGAATTCACGCAGCCTTCAGTGGGACCACTTAGCGGAGTGGGTGCTGAGCCAGTCAGGGGCAATGTCAAACCCTTGTTAGCTGAGAGGGTCTTGAAAGCATCAGCAGAGAAGCAAAAGACTCACGAAACTGTTCACTTCTTAATAAAAGACCTAGGAAAAAAAAGGGGATAAATTAAATAACAAAAGGTATTATTTAAAAGTGGGTGTACTGGATCTAAATACCCCCCTGCGGCGGGTCTGCGCTGGCAGCTGAGCTCCGACAGCACCTCAGACACACTTTCAGGGACACCCGCTCCGGTGAGAAAAGGGACCTGCTACATTTTAAAGTCTGGCAAAGCAAGGAGCTGTAAAACCAGGAGGGCAGCTCCATTTACTCCTCTCTTGGGGAACTGGTGTTATGTGCTGTAATACACCAGAAGTGGATCTGCTCAAATAAAAATATTGGCTAGTGTTTGTTAAAACCAGATGGCCCAGGCTTGCTTGGGCACGGCAAGCGAAAGGCTTGTCAGGGCTGCTGCAGGACCTTGCAGCCCACTGAAGGACGATTGGATCGAGCTAATCTCTCCCAGTGGTGTTTGATTAACATTTGCAGCCTCATTTCATCCATCCGGACACCATGTCATCACCAGGGTGCCTGAGCAGCGGCATGTTTTCAGGGAGCAGAGAGAAGGTACCTTCCATGACACTGGAAGAGAACAGGACAGGGCTGTTTGTTCCCACTGGATGTGAAACATAACTCTGGGGTCCCGCAGGGAGTGAACGTAGGAGTCGGATGAAGGTTGCGTGGGGTCAGTCACACAAGCTTCCCCAGCACCAATCCTCACGTCCCTGCCTGCTGAGATGCTTCCAAGAAGGACACCACCAGGTGACCGCTGAAAATTTGCTCCAGCACGGCAACGTAAGACCAGAGCCACCACTGGAGTCCAGGCGAGGACCTTGAGACCTGCTGCAAAATCGCTGGATTTATGGGAGCCGTGTGGAAGCCCAGGAGGCTTCCTGGCAGCTGTAGGCAACCGTATGCATTTCAGACAGCTGATGAAGAAGGAACATCCCCTGGCTCTGACGTCGAGTTTGTTTACCCTCTCCTCCAGTTACATGTCTCAGATGGAGCATGTCCATCAGCGGGAGGGACACTAGTGCCTACAAAGTGGGCAAAGCTGTAACGAGAAACCTGCTGTTGGAGATGGGGGCGGGGGGGGATCACAGCTCAGACCCTGTTACGCTGCTCTGTAATTTTCTTCCATTCTTCTGCAAGTAGAGGAAGGCTTCGGCCTTCTGCCAGTAACTGCAGGCATAAATCCCAGCTGTGACCAGACCCGAACTCCCAGTAGGCACATGTTGCTCCATACGGGATAACGCCATCGCTCTGGGAGGCAGCCAGTGCCCTCGGACTTTTGTGCTGTGACTGAAGAAATTGCTCTTTGTGACAGAGCTTACCTGGCCGGGGTTCAAGAGGAAGCAGCTCTCCCAGGCGTTCCAACCACGAGCAGTACAGACTTACCTCGGAAGGAGGACTTGCCTAGTCTCAGTGAAAAACAGTTTTTTTCCTTCATGTTTTAATGAAAGTATGCAGTGCCCAGAAGGTTCCTCTGTTTCTATTATGAAATGTTTCGGAGTTTACCAGGATGTGGCTATTATTAATTGGTTTGCAGGTGTGTGAGCTGAAGGGTAAATTTTTATTTACGTCTCCTCAGACGAAAGGACTGAGCCTTGGGGTTTCATGCATATTTACATTCAGTGCTAGACTTGCAGAGATGTTCCCCTTGACATTTCACTTGGTTTCTCTCTGAGAACAGGAATCTTCCCACCCTCTTGTTAAGCATTGTGCAATATTCAAGCAAAAAAACAGACGAAAACCAGCCTTTGGCTAAGAGAGAGAGAGCTCTGAGGACCTGATGTGGAAGTTTTGCTGTCTAAGAAACTAGGCTGCTGTTCCCTAGCACCTTGTGAAGGGTACAGTTTCTCCATGATCATAAGGAAGCCAATGTAAGAAACTTCCCTGCTGGAGGCAAAAGATGGCTTTAAGACAGGTGCTTTGCCTTCAGAACTGGATATCTCAAACTGGTTCCCATTTTTGCTCTAGATCCCATGTGTGACATCCAAAGCCTTTGCGCTTCATCCTGAGATCCCCTGCTGAAAACTCTGGGCTCTTGGGCAGGGACTGCAGTGCCTCGTGTCAGACGACGATGATTTAAAACGCAGCCTTTGGGTGCTGCGATAAGGTATCGTGATGATTCATCGTAAATGAAAGCCGTCTCTGCTTGGTAGCCGGCACAGCGTCTGTGCTGGCCTTTGAAATCCATCGTCTCCTGCCTTTCCCAACCTGTGTTCTCCTGTGAGACAGGAGCGACACAGAGCAAGCTTTTGTGGCACAATCCTCACTTGCAATTTATAAAGCTTTTCAACTGGCTGGGAAAGGCTAAAAATAGCTCTCTAAAAGCTTTCCATTGCTCCTTTATCACTCTTCCCCATTGTGCTCCTCAGATGGAATAGGGACAGGTCAGGCGTATTTCTCTCGGTCTTGCTAGGTGTCCCAGACATCAGAGAAGTTCAGTATCAGGAGCCATTGGATCTGTGGGTCCTGTTTTCACCTGAAGTTTGTCTGATGGAGTCAGAGACAGCATCCTCCGGGAGAGAGGAGGGGCAGGGCTGCACCCATGCCTCATTCCAGGCTCAACTTGCAGCAGCTCAGCCCTGTACTTCTTGTTCTGGAGGCTGCCTTCCTCTGTTAAACTCTAAGCTTACATCCCAGTTAAAACACTTAATCTCCAATTCTTCAGGTTGTGGAGACAAAGAGCCTTAAAGCTGGAATGGAGGGCAAATAGATCCATCAGTCTCTGTCTCCGGGCTGCACGCCCGCCGTGCCGAACGGTGCCTGGCTAAACGGCGCCAGGATGGGTGCTGGGATGAGTGACCCGACAAAGCGCCCACCCGCTTACCTCAGCCTCTGCTGATCAAAGCGCAGAAGGAAGGTGAGGTGGCCAAGCTGTGAATGCCTCCGTGGTCCCCTCTCACAGGGCACTTGAACCTTGCTGAGGAAAAGCTAAGCCCATCACCTGTCACGGGAGCTGCAGTATTGTATTTATCTTCATCTTGACACCCTCAGCGCCGCTATTCTTTTCTTGGTTTTCGCTCTTGCTTGAGAAAAAGATGTCACGTTGATATTTAGCACGGCCTCAAGAATGTTTATCATGCCATCACTTTGATGTCCCTTGAAAGTTGGGCTGGAGAGTGCTGCCACCGACCGCCTGCCAGGGATGAGAGCACAACCCCAGCAGCGGTGGCACGAGCTGCAGTCCCGTGCCAGATGTTTCTTAATGAAAACGGCTTTGTGCTGTGGTGGCAGTGAACTCAGGCTTGTCCTGGCACACATACAGCAACCCCACCTAAACCACAGGGTACGTTCAGTTCTCCTGGGAGTGACCGAGGTCCTGCCTCTCTGTGCCCAGGTCACAGATGTTCAGCTGGTGCTGGATCTGGGATTGCCAGCTGGAACGGCTCAGCTGAATGCTTTCACCTGGAGCCCTGCACTTGCCTGAACTGGAGACTGCCTCTGCCAGATCTCAAACCGAAACAGCACGGATTTTGGCCTAAAATGAAATGAGAGACCTGCTGAGGGGACTAAGGCAGTGCAGAGAGCCCCACGAGTGGTGCTCCATGCTTTGAGTCTGACTCGGGATGACCGTGCCTCCACCGGAGGATGCCCTGCTGCCAGCGAGGCCGTCTTTCTGCCGATGAAACTGAAAACAGAGGAGGCTCAGCCTGCTTGCAGTCATGCGGAGTTCCCTTGGTACATTCCCAAGAGGAGGCTGTTAATCCCATTGACCTGGCTTGATTTCAATCAACGTGGGAACACTCTGCCTACGCAGGTTGTTCTGACAGTGTTATTTGGCTGCAGCAGGGGTTCCCATCCTTTTTCCATATTTTATATGCTTTTTGTAAATGGAGTGTGTCATAGACGCCTCCTGCCTTGGCAATCACACATGCTCTGTCCCCAGCCGTCTGCAGTGTCCATCCCTGGCGCAGCCCTGATTTGTTTCTCCAATAACATAATTTTTCGTCTCTCTAGTACCTGCATTAAATGCTTTTTCTTTTTTCACGGGCACGTTTTCCTCAACTTTACGCTCGCTGGCTTGAGCTGTAGATGAAAGCAGCCCTCACCAGTAAAACCATCTCTGAGAGCCCCTGAGAGCCCAGGGACTGGGAGCACGTTCATCTTCTTGTCCTCTTGCACCAGCCCACAGCTTGGCCACACATGGCTACTAATCATTTAGTCATGTGTAGTGTCTCTCTGCCCCTAAGATATACTTCTCTGGAGCTAAGATGTATATAAAGAGTTTACCTTTACTTGTCTGGGGATAAAATTTCCAAATCTGTGGTTTTTGCTAGCCCCATGACGCAGCTAACAGGTGTACAGGCAAGGCTTTGAGTTATTCCGAGTGTTTGCAGATGACACAAATCCACCAGTATCTGCGCACAACCCAGCGTGGAACACGGGTTCTCAGACCGCCACTTTGGGGCACATCACAGGTTTTGAACATCCTGCTCTTTCTGTACCCTGAGAGCACTCGATTAAGACACAGCGCCGTCCATCTTTATGTCAGCAAAATGTCACCGGGGGACTTTCAGTGAGGACAAATTGCCAACCATTAACCACATGGTGGTACGTGCACAGTCGGCCACCCGAAGGATGCTGGTGGCTCCATGCTGCACGACCAAAGGACTGCAACAGGTCTTTCTACACGTGCATGACAGATGCAAACCTGCCCCTGCACAGTGTCCCTCCTTACCCGTGTGTCTTAGCCAAAGAGCTGGCAGGGCAGCGAGTGAGACACCATCCCCATCACCCACCCCCAGTCTGCTCTTTCCAGTGTGGTTGTCCAGGTTTGCCACCATCCCCCCGTGCGCTTGGTTCCTATCTCCCATGCTCGTTTTGCTCACGCCAGGTGTGACATGCTGGGGAACACCAGCCAACAAGGAGGACTTGAGGTGAGGAGATCAAAATTGGACTTCAGAAAAAGAAGCTCCCTCTGCTTGAGTCATTCCCAGGATGCGCTAGAGAGCTGCTGGGCTCCCTGCCTCCCTCTCGTCTGGCACTGCCAACTCGTCCCAGCCCCTCTGGCTAGGCTCTTCTTGTGCTACAACCCAAATTCCAGAACACTCTTAAGTAAAATTAATTACTGAGCATCTGGCAGCAAACCCTGGAAGGCAAATCCGTTCCTTTCACCCCAGCGCCATCCATTGCTCTGCCACTCACATGGGTCCTGTGCTCTTCCAACACGCTCCATGGCACTGTCCCTACCTCTGCCCGAATTCAACGGCATCAAGTGATCCTTCCCATCGGATGTGAGCTCTGGATGTAATGGTTTGCTCCAGCAATCGAAACAGGTATCCTCTGGGACTGGTATGATCTGATTAAAGAGAGCACTGAAGTGCAAGACAGCAGCAACATTAACGAGCCTGTCTGAGAAGAGATGAGGCAGGAGGAAAGAAGTCTGCCTACTGGCTTCTAAAAATTAAGCTGTGCTGTGGCTGTGAAGATGCAGAGTATCACAGGCAGCTTAGAAAGGAGCAAAACATGACAGCTCTCGCCATGCAAACACACACACGCAAACACCCCGCGCTCGTCTGCAGGGAAGAGTGGTAGGGACCTGAGGAGCCGTTGCTCATGCGAAACATGTTCCTGAGAAGGAGGGGATGAAAACTGTTCTCCATGAATGCAGCAGCAGGCAAGCTCCTCGACAATGAATAAAAATTACTAATCAAAAGAATTGTAATTAAAGCAATTACCATGTTCTCTGCATACACACACCCGGCATGTTTCATAAAGTCTAATAGAGTACAGTGCTGGGCCTTGATGGATAGGAAATTGCTGGTTAATCACTAGGGAATGGATAACTTCCTTACCCAATCTTCAGCTAATGACTTTAACACGCTCTTTTGAACGCAATTTGTACCAGTTGTGATTATGGAGACACTGTTCAGTGAAGTAAAGCTGGTTAATGAAGTTACTGCTCCCTGTGTGCATCACAACAAGTCTTCGGAGCGCTTCACACGAGGCCCGACTTCATGGAAGTGGAGTTGGTTGGATACCGTGCCGTGCACAAGTGAAGGCTCATGTGGTGTGGCTGATAGCTTGGTCCTCTTGCAGCCTGGGGGAAGGACTTGCTTGTGGCTGCCCAGCACAGCCCAGGGCACTGAAGGACCCCCCAGCCGCTTCCCCCAGCTCGTCCGCTGGTAAATCCAACATCCCAGGAATTTATTCTTTGGTTTCTCCACCTAGCCTGGACCTAAGACAGCCCTGAAAAGTTATAATTCATTTGCAATTACAGCTTAGGAGGCCTACTAATTAGGGGAATCCGTCTCCCCTGAGGACTGGAACATCTTTCTTATGGGGAAAGGCTGAGGGAGTTGGGTCTCGTTAGCCTGGAGAAGAGCAGACTGAGGGGGATCTCATCAATGTTTGCAAATACTCAAAGGGAGGGGGCCAGGAGGAGGGGGCCAGGCTTTTTTCAGTGGTGCCCAGTGACAGGACAAGGGACAATGGGTACAAACTCGAATATAGGAAGTTCCATGTGAACATGAGGAGGAACTGCTTGACTTTGAGGGTGGCAGAGCACTGGCACAGGCTGCCCAGAGAGGTGGTGGAGTCTCCCACTCTGGAGACATTCCCAACCTGCCTGGACGCCATCCTGTGCCACCTCCTGTAGCAGGGGGGTTGGACCAGATTATCTCCAGAGGTCCCTTCCAACCCTGGTGATTCTATGATTGTACTGCCCCAGTCTCATGGTGGTCCTGTAAGTGAAGTGCTCACTCCAGAGCATTTGAAGCTTTTTTGTCTGAAGCTTAACTTCTTATTCTTCCACTGGATCTTTTTTCCCACTTTGACATCCTTCTTGGAAATGGCTGCAGATCTTGAAACCACGTCAGGAAAGCTTTATCCCTTGGAAACTTTTGGCACAACTCAAGAACTCAGCAGCTGAACCCCAATTTAAAGTGTTAGGCCGGCAGCTGACTCTCCCAGCACAGTGCAGTGCCACCCGGAGAGAGGCAGTGCATCGCTCCGTGCTTCTGCCAGACTTTGGGAGCTCTTTCAGCAGTCGCTCCTAGTCAGCCTGTGGTCAGGAAAGCAGCTCCCAAAGGTTCCGGCACTACAAGTGACAGGAAACTCAGGGTTTTTAGTACCTTTCTCCGAGATCACTTGGATTCCTGGCAACTTTGCTCTTATCTCAGTCTGGTGAAGTCCAAGCCAAGCTGACTAACACTCATCTTAGATGCCAAGGGCAGAAAATAAACCTATCAATCAGCTGCAAAGAGCACACAGCAGCGTGAAAGGCACATTAGAGGCAAAGTGGATCTGTCAGAGATTCAGCGTGAGGTGCCTCTTTGGGAAGAGAAGCTCCCATGCTTTAACGTTGCCTCTTTAGAGATAACTTAGTGCCATTTTCTATGGGTGCCTCATGAAACAATTAAAATAAATGTCTTTGGAGTACAGTTTTCTTTCCTCTCTGGGAATGTTTCCAGCTCACTAAGTTACAGCATCACCACAAAGAAAATGAAATTTTATAATTACTGAAGACAGCTATCAGAAGAGGGTAATACTGTTTAACCGTGGAGCTGCTGGTAGCATTGAGGCAAGGCCATGGAAGGTCCATTCAGAGGTTTTGGCCTGACTCTTCACCCTCCTGGTGTCACCAGGGTCCAAGGTCTGGGACAAAGTTTGGGTCATTCCTTGGAAGTGCTGGGGACGGCAGAGAGTCGCTGCTCGGGCACTGCTGGCTGGAAGTTACCTGCTCTCCTGGTGTGGACCAGGAGGGGCTGTCGTGTGCCGCAGACACGGAGCGGGGTGATGAGCTTGTAGGACTCGGCACAGTGGACACACGCTCTGATGAGCACGCGGTGTCATAGCAGCAGGACAACAACAGAACTTTCACAGCAAGCACTTATTTAAACCCAATTTTTTTTTTATTGAGTTCAAACTTACATTCTCTCTCCTTCCCACCACCCATTCCCGCCTCCTCTTTCTTTTGCTGTCCTTCAGGCTGCCCCTTCTCCATCCTGTGCCCCGTTGGCCAGTCACTCCCTATCTTCCAAAGTCCCCCATCAACCTCTTCGCTTCCGCAACTGTGTTTCTTGCTCTTCTCTTCCTTCCTGTTGCAGACACACTCTCCTTCCTCCCCCAGTGATGTCCTGGCTTCGAGTTTGCCGGTGTTGGGTTGCAGATTCCTTGGACAGAACTGGGACCTTGCAGCGCACTTGGTGTATTCCTGGCCAGCTGTCAGTAACATGTTACGCAGGCTGAGCCTCAGACGGCTCTTTGAATGCATTCCCATGCTTGTCTCTTTGGCTCTGCTTGTCCAAGCTTCTTCTGTTACACCCTCAGCCCACTTACAGAAATCACTTCTCATTTTGTAGTTCATAAAGCCAGAAATGTAATTGCAAGCATATCAGTGACTTCCTTTTTCACAAGCCAGGACTCCCTTGCAAATGTTTTATTTCACAGAATGTTAAAAAAAAAATAATCTTGCTTTACAACTGGGAAAGGTGATCTCCAAGCCCCGGTGTGTATGACTACCTGCCCTTCCTGGAGAGGACCCAATTTTTCTGCTCTTGCCCCAAGGGTTTATCACATTGTCGCGCAGTGCCAAGTGAGCACGCACTTCTGGCAGGAACCAGCCTGCAGTGCTTGTGCAGAGCCTGAAACAGCAGGGTCCTCAGCAGCAGCTAGGACTACTTAGTGACACTGGAATGCCAACAACAGTAATTAAACATGGGTGTAATTTCGCATGAAGAATCTTTTAATTTAACTTACACCGGCGTGAGAGGAAAGCTGGTTCAGCAGCGGAGATGTCAGCCTGTGGGTTGTTGTGTGCTGCAGATTTCATTTCCGACATCAAGGATGTCACTTGTGCCTGAACTCACCTCACTTCAGGCATTTGGAGCCAAATGACTGGGGTCCCTCTCCTGGAGAGCTCTGCAGGGTGACACCACCCGCACAGCATCTGATTCACATGCCTGCCCTTGGCTGCCGGCTCCACCGGGACCAGTGGCCACCAGGACCTAGGTTAGGTAATTTAATTAATGTCCAAAGCTAGGCGGGAGGAGTATTTGTTCTTCATCTTCATCATGGTCACCACAGAACAAGGTGGAAATTTTACTTTCCTGCCCAGTGGGATTTGGGAGGTGAAAACCAGTATCTTGTCTGGCCTGTGTGGCATCTTAATAGATGGGACTTGGCATAGGTGGCTCTGCTAGTGGGACACCGTGAGGCTCAGTCAGGTGTGTTCTTCAGTGTGATGGGACTTATTTACAGAAAACGCACATAAAACCTGGTTTCCTGAGCACTGTACAATCAAGCAGGATGACAGTTTCCTTGCTTATAAATCCACATCTACATCTGGTGGAAGTACTTTATCCAAAAGAAACCTCCTGTAGGGCTCAGGACAATGCGATCCTGAGCCAGTGCCCATCTTCTCCCTCACTGGGATTGCGGCCGCACAGCTCTGCCCCTTCCCTGGCACCAGTTTTGTGTGGCTGTGCTGTGAAAACTTTGCAAGGTCAGTTTTTCACATGACCAAGGACCTTCAGGGGCTTCTGCTCTGCCCGCCATGTGGTTGTCTGTGGTGGCCTCCACTGCCTCAGTTGTTGCAGAAAGGAAATTTAACTGTTCTTGCCATTGAAGTCGAGCATCTTTAGTGCCTTCATCAGATTTTGTCAGGTTTGTGAGTGATGTCAGCATCAGCTGCGTACCAAGAGCCATGGCTGAGCTCCTCAGGTGCGCTACTCCTCTGACAGAGAACAGGCTGGAAAACCCCAAGCTGGCTTGGATGACTGAACAGCATCAATCAGATCCACTCGCTGTGTTTTCCATTGCAGGTGAGTGTTCAGCTGCTCCCCAGGATCATAGTCGTCGTGGAAAGAATTGCTAAGAAGTCGTTCCCCCTCGGAGCTCCGCTGATCCTTCCCATCCCACCATGCTGGGGAGTGAAGAAGCCTGGCTCTCCAGAGAGCCTTGCTGGAAGCTGGAGCTCACACAAAGTGTACAAGTCAGTAACGTAACCAACATCTGCCCAGGGATTACTCATGTTTCAGACGGAGAGGCTGGCGACTGTGCCAGGCAGGAACTTCCGCACGCTCCCTGCTTCTGGTCATGGTTTGCTGGGCTGCGTTGCTTCAGGAAGGACAAATCCAGAGCTTCCTCTGGGACCATGCAGGCGCCAAACAGATGGGAGGTAGGCAATGTCATTGCAGCCCGCAGGTCAGTTCTTTAAATGTTAAAAAGCCTAAAAGGCGTAAGAATATAGGGCTTCTGGGAGGGTGAAGAAGCCAGAAGACGATGGTGGTAGACAGACAACTCATCTCCTCACCTCCCGGAGCTTGTCGTCTGTACCAAAGGCTGGAGAACTGTTTCTCTGCCTGCCCAGGGGGGCATAATTACTTGTGTTTTGGATCTACCATGTGGGAAGCCCCCACACCGACCCACTGCAGCAGAAGACGAAGAAATTATCAGCTGAAGAAGGAACCAATTCTTTTTGTTCTAAACTAGATTTCAGGCACAGCGGCAGCTGTACAGAGCCGGCTGAGCCTGCGGCTGGTGCCTCTCACGGCAGGAGGCAGACATTTTGCTCGTACTTACTCTGAGAGGCAATTTCTGGGAAGCAGACTGAAACAAAGGCAATTGGGATGGCAAGAGAAATGGAGCCACTTTTTATGTGGCAATTAACTAAAAGCAAAGAAAGTGACTGTGCCCTACAGTGACACAGACCTCCTCCTGCCTCGTGGTCTCCAAGGGGAGCTGCTATTTCTCCCCTTGTCTCCAGGTGTGCCTGCAAATTAGTATGTAATAAAAGAACAAACTCAATGATTTGCCCCAAATTTAAAAAAAAAAATAAAGCAATAACAAAAACCAAAAAACAACCCACAACAAAAAAAACCAACAAGCAATCAAAAATAATTTTGTCATAAATTGCCCAATTCGATTTTGCTTCGCAATCGCTACTTTCCTTTGCAAAACAACTCATATGGGAGATTTTTGGCAGCCTAATTCATACCTTGGCCCTTCTAATTAATAAGATGGTGGCCTTACAGCTTGATTCTGTTTTCTGTCCTAGTTAAACTATTTAGAAATGTGTTAACTATTCATTCTCCTTGCAATCAGATGCAGCAGTCAGACTCTTTCCTACACTTCTGCAAAGTTTGCTGTGAAGAGGGGCAAGGCAAGCACAGCACGGAGAAGCAAGTCATGGATCCATAAAGAAAATTGATGGCAGTCAGTCGGCAAAATACATTTGGGGATCTGGACCTGTATTTAATGCATGTCATTATCTATTTGCAGGAGACAAAAGACACAAGGGAAAGCAGTTTCCTTCTGTCTGCGGAGAGCTCAGAAGATATTCTTCAACATTTCATGTTCCACTCCTTTTTTGCATTAAAACCCCAGGTCTCTAAAGATCTACCTTTGAAAATTGCCTCTAAAGTGTCACAGGAGACACCGTGAAATCCTGGCACCAGAAAACTCAGGGAAATTAACTTCCATTGCGGCTGTGCGTAAATTTGTTCTTTGCTGAAGCGGAGCCTGAAAAGTGACTGACGTATTTAATGACTTGTGTTTGCAGGGCTTTGAGGCTTGTATTTCACAAGAGGTGCAGATGCACCACTGTTAGCTCCTTGGAAGCTGCCGTGTTTACAAGGCTCAAACTGGCTGGGGCTGTGTATAATCCGAGCCACAGAAGATGCGTTCCAGCCTTCTACTCACCGTCCAAACTATATTTTGCCATACGCTACCGCAGAGAAAACATGGCCAGTTTGGGAAGGAAGGGTAGAGCATCTCTTAACGTAGCAGGGCTTGGTCTGAGGTCAAGCCAAGAAGTCAAGTGAGCAGGTCAGGCTTGGAAGCAGGGAGGGACAGGTTCAAGCATGGCCATAGCTGCAATGCGGCTCGTGTGGTGGCCCCGAGGGCAGGGGCCTCAGCTTGAAGGCAGCTCTGGAGACCCCACAAGACTTTTCTCACCACTCTGTCCCACACGGCACTCTCATCCCAGGTCTGGGACCAGAGCTCCCCTCGGACACAGGCAGCCAAGCCCCGAGAAGTGCCGGCAGGGGCTGGGTTTGAAGAACCAGGTGCTGGGATGTGATCCATGGCTTTGCCTAACCCACGGGCGCAAGCCAGGTGGGGACTCACCAGGGGGCTGCTCGAGGGTGGCTGTGCCTTATGGGCATGGGTCAGCTCAGGCTCAGGGGAGGTGCAGGGGGTCACTGAGGGGTCCAGGGGGTCCCCAGGGCTGGGGGCTGCTGTGCTGTGAATGCCACATTTCTAAACGTGCGGGCTTTGCTGTTTGCTGAGGGACACAGTTTAGGGGTGGTTTTGGCATAGGTTTATGGTTGGACTCGATGATCTTGAAGGTCTCTTCCAACCCAAGTGATTCTATGATTCTAAGTGGTTGCTCCATGATCAGGAAGCTTTTTGGTGACCGCAGCTGGCCAGTTGTTGCAGTGCACACATGGAAAGGGTGTTTCTGTCACCCATTCGTGTCCTGTCCTCTGAGGAGCAATGCCGGCCAAGAGCTGCTGGGCAGTGCCGGGGAGGACACCGAGAACATTTGCATTATTGGGTCTAAGGCTGTCAGAGATGGATTTGTGGTAATACGACAAATCCTAGTCCTGTTGCCTGAGCAGGCCTGCACCGGAATGCGGGCAAGACGAGGAACCTCCACTGTAATGCTAGCCATGGGCAAGGGTTTTGTTTGTCGCAGGAAGAAGATTTAATTTTGCTGGGGTTATAGAGAGCAAGCAGTAATCACGCACAATTTCTCTTTCGGAGTCCTTGTTTCAGGTTGACTGGAGGGAGGCTCATGCAGCCATCACAGCACTGAGTCACCGTCCGGAGTCTGCAGCTCTAATGGCTAAACAGTTCATTCCTTTCCTCTGTTTTCAGAGAGCAGCTCAGTTTCTGTAAGAAATCATAGATTACAAGAGAGGAAACACTGACAAAGCTGCCAAGTACTTCCACTTGTCCTACAGCTTATGTAGCATCCTTCACATGCCAAACGCACGTTTCTCAAAGGCTTCCTCCTCCCACAGGGTGCCTTTGCACTTTCTGATGGTACCTCGGTAACAATACACTTGTCAAGTGTCTATAGAATCATAGAATGGTTTAGGTTGAAAGGGACCTTGCAGATCATTGAGTTCCAACCCCCCTGCCATAGGCAGGGACACCTCCCACTAGACCAGGTTGCCCAAGGCCACATCCAGCCTGGCCTTAAACACCTCCAGGGATGGGGCCTCAACAACCTCTCTGGGCAACCTGTTCCAGTGCTTTGCGTATCGGGTAGGGTAAGGGATATCACCACCCGGACGCAGGTTGGCGCTCCTCAAGAGGAGAGGGAATGTCAGACACGGCGCCGGTGTCCAAGCTCCGCTCCAGCCTCTGTTTCGCTAGGGAATGCTTCTCTCCTTGCTCTGCTATTGCAGCCTCTGTCCCCGTGGCCACCCAAGACCTCCCAGGCTCCAGCACCTGCCATCTGGCTTGTGCAGACAAACACCATCTCATGGTGCCTGGCTCTGGTTGAACACCTTGTCGGCTCCAGGCGGAGGACTGTACCCGCAGGCACTCCGCCTGTGTCTCCCCCTCTTGGTACCTCCTTTCACTCCTCGAGCCCTTGCAATGCCTCTGGAGCCTCTGGCATCACAAAGTCTGGAAAATGTCTTTTTTTGCTACAGCTCTAGCCCTCCAGAATCGCCGTCATTTATCTCTCTGCATCATCAACTCTCCACCCATTTCAAATTCAATTGAAAGCACATTTTCTCCCTTGCCTGTGGTTCCTAAATTATACACCCAGCTCATTTCAAAATATCAATGCAGAAACTTGGCGAGGTGATTATTAATAACAGCTCTGTTCTTCTCCGGAGGAGAAATAATACCAGAAATATGTGAAATGTGTACACAGTTGTCATTCTCGCTCTCCTCTTTTGCCAAACACTCTGTTCTTTACAGGAAATAAAAACAACACTACACCCAGTATTAAGTGGCGGAGACTGTGTAATCAACAAGGAACCACACAGAACGAGGGCAGGATTCCTTTACGTGATCTGAAAATCAGGGTGATCGCTGCCTTCTGTGATTAATTAGTGCTTGGCTATATGTAGATCGGCAGCACATATAGCCAGGCTTGACGAGCTCTATACCCAGCAATCTGGAGCCCAGCTGGACCCCAGCAATTCCTCTGTTCACTTGCGGGGACCAGCAAAGTACATGACAGATATAAATATGCGTAGCTAGTCATGGCAAACTGTGCTTTGGCTATAATGAAGCTATTTGTGTTTTTATTCCAAGAGTTCACATGGAAGTTAGGCCAGGGCTTCCCAGGGACCCGGAGCTGCTGGGAAGCACTGAGCTGCGGTCTGGCCTGCAAGTACCGGGCTGGCAACGGGTTAGCTACATGTTTTTTCCTTTCTTTTTTTCTAACTGTACTTCTAAAACATGTAGTAGGGTGCTGAAGACTGTTTCACGGCCCATCGTGTCACAGGATATGCCGAGAGGAAGCTCTGGAGTCTCTCCCGGCGTAAACAAGCGTGTACGGGTGCTGTGCCCACGGGGAAGCTGAGCTCGGCCATCCAGGTGTTCCCCCTCAGCCGGTGTTCCCAGGCCATCCCAGCAGGAGCCGGGGTTGTGCTTCCCCAACGCGCACCAGGGAAAGAGGGCAGCTTGCCCCAGTCCTTTGGAGAATGAAGGGAGAAAGATAGGGTACCTCTAACTTCCATGGGGAAGGGACAACAGCGAGGGAGAGAGAAATCTTCCAGGGATTCATCAGCAGAAGGGAATATGTGTTTTCAGCCTTGCGAGATAATGAAGGTTTAGCTCGCAGTTCTGAGAGGAGGATAAAGGCATAAAAGAAGCTACAGAGGTATCCAGGAGCTTTTAACTCCTGAAATTTGCCCTTGCGGTGGTAAGGCCCAGACCTCTTCCATGGCATTTAGGGATTTGTAGGGAAAGAAGTGCTCAGCCAGACAAGAGCCAGTTTGCTGCTCACCCTACCCAGGGATGCCAGCAGCTCCAGCTACCATGTCCCCAGCTACCATGTCCCCAGTGCAACAGCCGCTTCCCAGCACCTCAGCCTCTAGGGTGCTGGGGACCTCCATAAAGGATCTTGAAAACATGGCAGAGGGGTGTGTTTCATACAAAAATATATAAACTGAATGTCTCTTATCAGCAAGAGCCTCCAGACAAGAAAGCCTGGTCTCGGTAAGAGCCTTCGGCTCTGTGCTACGGCAGCGGTGCCCGTGCGGCACATGAAGCACTGCTCCGTTTGCCCTCGTTGAGCAGCCCTGCCTCCCAGTTAGGGCTCCGATCCAGGTACCTCCCTCCCACACGAGTGGGGGTTTTTAAGAAGTGATACTCTCCCAGTGGTTACAACGCACCTCTTTTAGCAAGAGTTTAAAAGGAATCTGCTATTCTTTGAAGCGATTGGCGTCAAATTTCACCATTTTCTGCCAGGCCAGTGGTAAGTCTCCACTTGGACAGCGTGGGAGTAAAGGGTGTCCCACTGAGAGTCCCCGAAATGAAGCCCTGCAACCACCTGGGAGGTGGGAAAGGCACAGGCTGACAGTGAGCCTGTCCTGGGATCTCTGGAGATGAGGGAGCTCAGTCGCTGCTCCACAGCCCTTCCGTAGGCTGCCTGTACTGGCTCTGACCATTGTGGGAGATGGGCTGGACGCCGGCTGAGCCAGCACGCTCATTTCACGCGCGCCATTTCCACGGGATGCAAAGCTGTCAGGTCCTCATGGAAGGACACCAGCATCCCTCCTCGTGCTCCTCTTTTCCGTGGGTTTCCTGCAGAATCACCGCACCTTTCCCACCCCGAGCCCCCTCCGCGCTGCTCGTGGCTGCCAGGAGTCTCTGCACCACGCAGTGGGGCCCCTGGCTTCTGCTGCACTTGGGAGAGCCCACCTGGGTCATCCATCCACCCCTTCCCACGCAGTGCCATGGGCTTTACCCGGTCATGCAACCTGTCCTTGCAGAACGAGGATCTCACGTGAGCCGACACACGGGCACACATCCGTTGCCTGATTCCCTGTGTTGTTTCACCTTGTGCACCGAGACTTCGGGGGCAGATGGCAGATATCACAGCCCCCTTTCCAGGAACATCAAATGCATCACAGGCTTCTTTTAGAATAGAACGCTGCCCTCCTTGTGCTGGGACCCCCAGAGCTGGACCCAGGATTCCAGGTGGGGTCTCCCCCAAGCGGAGAATCCCCCCCCGGCCCTGCTGCCCCCGCTGTGGGGATACAGCCCAGGGGTTGGGGGGTCCTGGGCTGCCAGCGCATGGTGCCAGCTCATGGTGAGCTTCTCTCCCCGCCCCAGACACCCCCAAGTCCTTTTTGCTGAGTCTGTTGTTGTTAAAAACAATGTAAAAAACCCTCCTCCTCTGCCTTGGTGGGGACGGACCTGCATTTTGCAAAGCATCATGTTAACCTGCTTCATGCAAATAGCCTGATTTATGTTTATGGTTGCTTGTTATGTTTATAACAAATATGATTATGTTATTTACTACGGTGGAGCAGCACTACGCGCGGAAGGCGGTGAAATTTCACACAGCAGTACTAAGCATGAAGATTTGTAAAATAAAGAGCTTCTGCTTCTAAAGTATCAGTGCACTCCTTCCTGGGTTAGGACTTGTGCACTTAAGATGTCCTCAGAATTGAAAAAAAACCCCGACAGCTGAAGAAGGTTTGATGCCCCACCACATGGGTTTGATGCCACCTCGTGGTATTTTCATGTCCTGATCTGCAAGGGAAGGTTTTCACTCTTGTGGGACGTTTCCCAAGCGTGTTCCTTAGGAAAGAGAAACACGCTTTGGAGAAAGGATGGAGATATTACAGACATCCTGCTCTGCCCTTGCCCTGCATTGCTGATTTGCAGCACTGCTTGCACGCTGCATTGTTAATAAATGTTAGCACAAACTTCAAACGCAGGGACTGCAAAATTATACTTGGTACCGTTACGCGGAAATATCTGCAGGATGGGGATGTGGCCACTAGAGAATATGCTAGATGTCCCGACATAAAACATTAGCCATAGTTGCCTCATGATCTAAGGACCTCAGAGAAACACAGCCACCCAATTTGGAGCTAAATTTGCAGATCTGGAGAAGCTTTTTCCTCCCTTGGAGAGCAAGTTCCTTCTCCAGCCCAGTAGTTATTATATCGTGCTAAGAGTGTACTAAAGAGCTGAGTTACATCCCCCTTTTAAAAGTGAGAGAGAAGAAGTTACAAAGACTAGTTGGTACCACTATTTCAGTCGAGGATTGGCTCTTTCAAGAGAAAATTGGCTCTTCTGCCCTCTTGGTAATTTAGCGTTTTGACAGCAGAGAATGATTTGCCAGGAAAATTCATAGAGCATTTCAGCCTTTCATCCAGTAAATGGCCTATACTGCTTTTGTTTGCTCTTTGAACTGCAGAAAAGATACCATTTTACAACGGACTGAATGCGTTCTTCAGACATTATAATGTAAAACTATCATGTTTATTGATTGAATAATCATGGACTATGTAAAAGTGGTAGCAAAATGACTCCCTATTGCACACTTTTTTCCTAGCCTCAGGCACGCTCCTATTCGAAATGGCATCAGAGCAGACCCTGCAGCAACGCTAAATCCTGAAGGCAGTATAGCTGTGATGTTGCTGGAGCTGAGCTAATTACTCTTGGGTGTCAGCTTGGCTAATTAACTTCCATGTAGCCCTATAATATCACAGTCATTTTGTCTTCAGTTCTGAAATTATCTTGGACAGGACTAGTCTTGGGGTAAAGAGCCTCCGCAAACCACGCAGCTCTGCTCTTCAATGTAGACATATGTTGTTTTACTGTAAATCTAAATGAAATTACTTTTGCAATGGCACGTAATGCAACCTCTAGTGTTCAGCTGCTTGTCTGCAACTTGTCCACCACACTGAAAACATTTCGGATGTCCAAATTAAGCTGCTTGTTCACCCATTCACTAGCTCGAGACATTATAGACGAGGTGCTATGTTCAGATTTGTTTATATCATGTTCTGTTACAGAATCACAGGAAGTTAAGGGTTGGAAGGGACCTCTAGAGATCACCTGGTCCAACCCCCCTGACAGAGCAGGTCCACCTACAGCAGGCGGCACAGGATGGCGTCCAGGCGGGTTGAGAATGTCTCCAGAGTGGGAGACTCCACCACCTCTCTGGGCAGCCTGTGCCAGTGCTCTGTTACATCCTGTTTGACTGAAATGCTTCATCTTTGCTCTTTCCTTAAAATCTGCACATTTGAATCTGATCAGCATCCATGTACAAATTAGGGTGGAAAATTAGACCAGCTCTAAAAAGAGTTTCACAAATGCCCATCTGAAAAGGCTTAAAAGGCTGAAGGTGTTGAGAAACAGGACACCAGTGAGCAATAATCTATGCAGCGAATAATGCTTTTTCTCTCACAAATGGACTTGAAAAAGCGCAAGCTGATATTTGCCTGGTTAAAAGGTATTTTCAGCAAATTTTCAGTTTTGACAGGGGAATGTTGCTGTTGACCATGGACATATTGCTTAGATGCCATGGTCTCGGACCCTCGAATCTCTTCAGAAAAGGCGTCAACGCCTTGACTGAAACTTGAGCTAACGTAGCAACATCTCTTGCCCCCAAGAAGAATAACAGGCAGTATCGCGAGTAAGCGTTACAGCTTTGTTGAATTTTGTTTAAACACAGCAATCTAGGCAAACAAAAGACCTTCGATCTATTTACTCTCACTTCCACAGCCATGTGAAGGGAGCAAAGAGACTCTGACTTAGGAGAAACACAACCCTCTGCCTGCTTTTCAGTGGAGAAAGAGGCACGATAAAGAAGGGAAATCCACCTCAGGGACTGGCACCAGTGATTAAAACACACACTAATCAGCCTTTTCCTCTGTAGGGACTGACTCTTAGCTGTCTTTCCAAGAAGGTGCAGAAGTGTGAAGGACGGCGCATCCAACCTGGCGTCCGGCTGCCCATTGGGAGAGGCCACAGGTCCCACTCCTCTCCCATCTGCCGGCTCTGGGCAGGGGGCTGCAGACACCACAGGCTTTCGAAGATCTTGCCAGATGGCCGTGTTTAGGGGAGGTGAATCCCACCGCAGACCCATCAGCTTCTGATCTGGTTTGTCTATCAGTGCTAAAACCATCTGGATGTTCTGCCATCTGATTCTGGAGAGGACAAAACAGGACAAAGTTTACTGCTTCCGAAAATATCTACTCCCATCTCCCTGTGACCACCTCAGTTTTGGCTACGAACCATCCCTCAAATACAACCTTCCCCCTGCCCTGCCTTCCTCTGCTGTTGGAAAGAATGGGATCTACCTGAGGGGACTCTGCAGCACGGGTCACCTATGACTCAAGGAGCATCCCTCTCCTGCTGGTATTTTAGCTCTCCGTGGGGAGCTGATTATTCATGTTCTGTTTGCTGGTTCAACTTATTTTTAGTTGGCAGAAACAGCTGTGAGGGGGAGAAGAAATAAGGAACAAAAGCCGACAGCATGATTAACTTTTTAACTCCAAACACTTCTCAATTAAAAGACGCTAAATATTCCCCGTGCTCCAGGCACCGCTTTTCCATGTCAGCAGCTGCTGCACTCCCCGGGAATGTTACGTAGTTTTACGGGTGGAGGTGTGTCCGCATGGCAGACAGCCTGTCCACAGCAGCTCATCCCCTGCGATCACTGCACGGGACTGTGCGTCGACGCTGGTGCCAGCAGGGCCAGCGTTGTGGTGTGAGCTCAGGGGAGCCATCAGCCTGCCTGTCCTGGTGTGAGCAACACAGAACTCATTTCTTTCCTCGTGCTTGGGAAAGCTGTATTTGTGTAAGACTCTAGTGTCTGAATTAGTGAAGATATTTACTGTACAGCCAGCCACGGTGTGCGGGTTTCAAGGTCTCAGTGTTTTCGAGCTGGCCAGGTGCGGGAATGAGGAGCAGCGAGACCCGGGCACTTGACCCAAGCTGCCAACAGGGTTATTTCATACCACAAACGTCACATTCCATAGAAATTAGAAAGTCTGCTGCGAGGTAGGGGTTTTTTTCCCCCTTGCTCACACTCTCCCCTTGATGGCTCCCCCTTGATGGCTCTCCCTTGATGGCGGCGATCCAGAGGACTTCTTGTCCCAGTGCTGGATCCCTGAGCCCTTCCCTTCTTCCTGAAGCTGCAGCGCTCCCAGTGTCCGACATTTACTGTCCACTGCTGGGAGTGCATGACTTCCGATTGATAGAGTTGGCAGAGTATAATCCTTGTACCGTATATTTGGGTATTGGGATCAATATGGGTTCCTTTGTGTCAGTACTGTTAATTATCCAGTTCTATCCTATTAAATCTGTTTATCTTTCAACCCCTTGGTTTTCTTGTTTTCTTCCCGATTCCCCCTTCCTGGGTGGGAAGGGGCCATCGGGTGAGAGAATAATTGTCCAAGTGACAATAAATTGTCATGGGTTTTCTCAAACCATAACACTGCTTGAGCTCAGCCTCCCCAGCCATAAAATGGGATCGCTGGTGGGATTTCAAAGCTTTTCCCACCCTCTGCAAGGGTGTGTGTGCAGAGGAGCACGCAGAAGTTCCTGTTCTACCAAGGAAAAATGCTTGTGAAATCTAGGCTTGCCCTTAAAATAAAACTCATACACATGCTACCAGGAAGAAAACTCAACTGCGCTGGGACGGACAAGGTTTATTCAAGGTAGGCAATGTTGGGAACGGTTCCAGCCACCACAAATCGTGACACGGTCATTTCATGTCCCACAAAACGATGGCTCCTGTCCTTGCTGCTTTTTTCCAAAAGGGTCAAAAAAGTCTTCAAGCGAGCTAAAGCAATAGTTGGTTTTCCCTTTATCACTTTGTTTGTCTGCCAGCCTTTTCAATATATCTCTTTTCTTCCTCTGCTCATTGCCCTCTGAGGATCAGGGCTTTCCACTGAATCCTTGACTTGGGTTTGAACTTTGACTCCTAATTGTCTTCCAAATTCCCCCTCACCTTCACACTAGGCCCTGCAGGGGCAAAAGCGGGGCTCTGTGGAGGTACAGGGCAATGTCGCAGCTCAGGACAACCGAAACGTGCTGCTCTGGCTCCAGCACTGACACCTTTAGGCGCCGGATGCCCAGAGTGGAAATAAATTAGGCAGAGACAAGACACAACTGTTCCCTCAGCAGCGGCCCAAGTGTTCCCTCAGCAGCGGCCCTTGGCCGGGCCAGGCCGGTGCCACAGGAGTTGAGCAGCACCATGGCGGCGGGGAAGGCTGGTGGGAATCACGGCCCAGGGGAGAGCCGGCGCAGTGCTCCCACCGCCGTGCTGGGCCCCGGGTGCCGCGGCCGGCGGGAACATGGCGGCGGCCCTGGGGAGAACGGCCGCCCAGCCGGCGCCGGTTGCCATGGCAACACCCCACACCGGCGGGGGGGGGGAGCTTGCCCCCGTACGCATGCACCGCAGCCGCCGTGCCCGCCGGACGCTCGACCCGCCAACTGCCCCGATTCGAATTCGCATCCTCGACGTCCAATCACGGCCCGCGGGGCGGGGAAGGCACCGCCTCCCGGCGGCCCGCCGGCCAATGGCGACGGCTGCTGTGTTTAAAAAAAAAGTGCGCGCGGCGGGTGGGCGTGGCCCAGGAGAGCTGGGCCAATCGCGACGGGAGGCGTTCCGGCCGCCCCGGGGGGCGTGGCCTGGGCGGAGCCGGCGGCCGGCGCCTTCCCGGAGCGGCGCTGAGCAGCGAGGGGGGCGTGGCTGAGGGCGGAGGGGGCGAGTTCTCCCGCGGGAAGCTCCGCCCCCCCGCCGGCCGGTCCGGCCCCGCCCCCTGGAGGCCCCTCACTCGGCGCCGGTCTGGGCGTGGCGGCCGCTGCTGTTCGGTTCGGCTGGGCTCGGTGCGTCCGCTCCGCTCCGCTCGCTCCCCGGGACGCGCCGCGATGAAGGCGGGCGGTGAGTGCGGGCCGGGCCGCGGGCTCCGGCGGTGCCGTTTCCTCCGTGTTCTTCAGCTCTGAGGGGCGCCGCGGCGGTCTCTCCCCCGCCCCCATCCCGCCTCAGGACCTGGGGGGNGCCTCCCGCTGCGGAAGCGGCTGTGGCGGGACGCGGAGTGCGGGGTAACCCCCAGCCGACGTGAGGAAAAGCCGTTTTTACTCGCAGGGCGGCTGTGGGGGGCCGTGCTCGGCGCCCTCCCTTCCCCTCAGCCCGAGCGGGGCGGCCCGGCGCGGGCGGCTGGAGCTGGGCCCCCGGCGGGCGGGCGGGCGGCTGGAGCGGGAGGTCTCCAGAGGCCTCTCCCAGCCTAAAGCTGGGTTTGTGAAGCGACACATTGAAGATCTCCCTGTGCCGCTTCCTGCCTGTTGAAATGGAATTTTCCCTTCCCTGACTTGCCCGGGTTCCCGCGCTCCATCCCCAGTCACTCGGGGGTCGGTGCCGGCCGCCGTGGCCGTCCCTTTCTTTCTCACGGCAAATGATATTCCTGAAGTTTGCTCCAGAATGTGGAAGAGGATGCAAAGGGTAGCAGCGTTCCGCCCCGCCTGCGTCAAAAAGTGCTTCTTTTCATTTGGCATAGCTTTTTAATCAAAAAACGGGGACCAGGTGAGGTACCGGCTGCTGGTGAGATGCTGGATGCTGTTTTGTGTCAGGCTGGTGGTTCGTTTCATTAAACCTCAAGTGCAATTGCACAGAGGAACAGAAAAACCTCTATTAGCGCAGCGGTTGCCGTGGATCCCGTAGGAATCTGCAGCCTCCTCGTAAGGATCCTGCTGCAAACCCGGATAACCTTCCCTTTGCAAACTGAAAACCCAGTGTTGAGTAATAATGCACGGAGTAACAATGCAGCCGCTTTGCTTTGAATAAATTGTCTGTAAACTTGACTTTGGCGATGCCAATGGGTGTAACTGGCCAGTCTGTAACGTTTCTTCCATTCACCACATCTGCAGCTGGAAAGAGCTGGTGCTCTTATCTTCTCCAGGAGAAATGCAACGGGTTGTTGCTCCGCTCTCTCACTGGAATTGTGTGTGAAGAACTGGAGATCAGTATAAGATCGTGAGGTTTTCCTTAGGTTAGGTTATAACCAGGAGATGTTAAGCACCTGAACTAGAAAAACAGGTGATAGGAGGGGGGGAAAAATCTTCATGGAGGAAAGTATTTGCCTAGGTAAAATTCTCTATCTTCACCTGGACTTTTCAGCCACCTTCTGCTTTCATTGTAAAAAAAACTTGAGAGCTGCAGCATTCTCTCAGCTTATGCCTTTGAGCCGATAATCTGGTGAGGCTACAGAACTCTAGTTTATTTTGTCAGATAATATGTGGCGCTTTGGTATATGTATTGTACTAAGACCCTATTGTTTTCATTTAAGTCAAAAAAAAAAATCTTCAAGCTAGAAACGAGCCAGTGAGGATAAGGGTAAGCAATGCTAGCACAGGCACGTTGCACAGTATTGGGCTTTCTGGAGGAGCCTATGTCTTTTTATTAAACTTTTAAAGAAAAAAAAGTCAGTGAATACATTTCCCAGGTATAATCTCTTTGTATAAGACTAAAAGCAGATTTGAGAAATACAACCAAGAAATCTTCTGTGGTAAAGACGACGACCTTTGTGTGGTCCTGTAATTTGTGGGACTCAAGCTTTCGCTTCAGAAAATACTTTTTTTGGAGGCCTCATCTCCGCAAAGAAAATGCGTGGCCTTTTCCTTGCTCAGAAATGGGCCTCCTTTGCTTGTACGGACGGCTCCTGAGAGCTGTAAGAAGCCAAGGTGGAAATGAGCATTATTGGCATCTCCGCTGCTGCATGGCAGCAGTTCTGAGAGTTACAACGTGCACTGGGATTGATTCGGATCCTCCTGCCCAAGCGCCGCCCGGTGAGGGTGATCCTTCCCTGCCACTTGCAGGCTGGAGGTGTTGAAGATGCTCTTTTTTTTTGCTGTCACTTTCCCCCCCTCGCACTTTTCGCTGGTTTGAATTTCTGCTGTTTGTAGTCAGGCTGCCTTGGGTGTTGGGGCTGCGGAGCGCCTGGGATGGGGCCAGGCTCTTGGTGGCAGCCCAAATGCTGCACTGTCCCCAGGAGATGGAAAAGGGATTGGGCTTTCTACCATAGAGCATGTGAGTCTCTACCAGCGAGCAGAACTCAAGAACTCAAACTTTGGGTTTGCTTCATCTGTTAGATCGCTTTCCTCTCTTGGCAAATGCACTGAAGGTAAACTCTGACTCAGTGAGGAACAGAAGATGTAGGCGATGCCTTAATCTATGAATGCTGAAACTTCCAAAAACGTCTTCCTGGTTCTTAGGGAAGAGCACCCACGACAGCAACTGGCTGCTGAGGAAGTTGGGCTTTTGGCTTGGGCTGGTTTGGTGGGTCTTAACTTCATGTCCCTGGTCACGTTTCAAAGACTGCTGTCAACTGGGGCGTGGGGGGGGTAAATGAAGTTGTAGTAGTGGCGGTTTAACTGAACACAGTCAAATGATGGTGTGAGGGCACGGTGGGGGGGTCCCCTGGATGAAGGGGACTTGAGCATGAGGAGAAACTTCTTTACCAAAAGGGTTATCAAGCATTGGCACAGGCTGCCCAGGGAGGTGGTGGAATCGCCGTCCCTGGAGGTATTTAAAAGCCGGGTAGACGTGGTGCTGAGGGACATGGGTTAGGGGTGGTTTTGGCATAGGTTTATGGTTGGACTCGATGATCTTGAGGGTCTCTTCCAACCCAAGTGATTCTATGATCCCTTCCGAGCCTCTTGGCTTCATTGACTAAATTGAACAAGTCACTTGCTGCTTTGCGGCTTAATCTTACAGCGTTCTGGGAGGCATGCTAAAGCTTTCTACCATTAATGTGTTTTAAGAAGCGTCCCACACTGCAGTAAATCGGTATTCAAGTAAAGACGTGTCTACACACGTGTACGGTCTGTAGTGCCTCTTTTCCTCGTCCTGTTCCATCACTGAGGTGTCCCGTGTTTTTGTTTTCCAGTGATTCACTGTAGGTGTTCCAGGTGTTTTTCTTTCCCTTCAAAGCGAAGGATAAGAAAACGGCCCCGAGTTCTGACGCTGTTGAGCCTGCCCGAGGACGTTCTTTTTCACGTTCTGAAGGGCCTTCCCGCCGAGGACATCCTCTCCGTCAGAGCCGTGAGTCTGCTACCGCTTCCCCTCCGTTACGCGCCGGGGCTTCTCTCTGCCGTCGGGAGCCAGGACTGCACAGGGAACAGGCCAGCTTCTCCTGTCAGAGCAGACCTGAAGAAAACCAAAGGATACGTGCAGGAATTAATTAGATTTTTGCTATCCCAGTGGCAGTTTTATTTCTCAGTACTCAAGCTTAAGCAGATTAGCAGTAGTATCGGAGCGCTCTGTGTAAATTTTCTATGGGAATTGTCCAGCTAGATCACCGTGGCTGAACAAATTAATTTAGTTTGGCATCTCTTGCTCTAATGATGATTAGGTATGATGAGTTAACGATGAATAGGTAATGAGTTATGATTAACTTGTGATTAATTAGCTACCTGTCTAAAATTAAATTGCGAAGAACTGTTTTTCTGTTGGTCCCTTTATTTTCAGTCTTCGTTACTTTACGCTCCTCCCTTTGCAGGTGCACTCACATCTTAAATACCTTGTGGATAATCATGCTAGTGTTTGGGCATGTGCAAGTTTCCAAGAAATATGGCCTTCTCCAAACAATCTGAAGATGTTTGAAAGGTAAGCTTTAGGAATTAAATTGGTCTGACACTCTAGAAGAGGACGTTTGAAGGTAGGTAGGCAGTTCTAATCAGTCCTCACCGTAAATGGGGGATCTGACTTTCCCTTTTTGTAGAACTCTTTGCTTAGGGAGATTAAGAATTGTTGATTTCCTGTCGAAGTGGGAGTTTATAACTGCTGTCTTTTTAGAGCAGGGCCCATCGGATATACCAAAATTACTTCTCTTTAATGGCACCAGTATTGAATATTGGAACATAGCACATGAACTGGAGTCTGGTACTGGTGCTTCCATACGAGGGTGCAAGTGGGATCAGAAGCTCATATTTCTGAGTTGGTTTGGTCACTTCTTGTCCAAATCATTGTCTTGGAGAAAATAGGTAAATTTCAGTACTCAAAGGAGTGAAGTTTGGAAGGGTAACAATAAATCTTGCTTAAAAAGGACGGAGGGTGTCTTTTTATCCATCCAGTTAGAAGGGATCCATCTGTTTAAATGTCATGGTAATTGTTTTGCTTCTGATGATTGCTCCTTTGCATGCATTATGTTCTTTCTGAAGAAGGCTACTGCACGTGAGTTTTGAAGGGAGGAGCACAAGGGCTTGATGCGTGTCCTTGTGGGTACCAGTACCAAAACCTGTTATTGCATTCCGGCCTTGGGAATGTTGGCGTGGGAATGGGAAGCAGTTCCTATGAATTGCCAAATTATCCTGGATGTTGGCAAACGAGAGGGTTGCAGCAAGAAAAGCCTCAGCGTAACTTACGTTACGTTTGTGATGTGAAAGCATGTATGCTTGCAGGTGGCGATCACCGAATTCGCGGCCTGGCCTCCACTGAAGTAACCTGTTTGGGGCCGCGGGGCTGGAAGCACCTGCAGAATTTCAACCTCAGGTATCTTCTGTGTTTCCCATTCAGGGCTGCTGAAAGGGGTAACTTCGAAGCTGCTGTGAAGCTGGGGATAGCGTACCTGTACAATGAAGGCTGTAAGTGTGGGAGCTTGTACTCGCCTCTTTGGGGAGGAGGGCATGACGGAAGGAAGTCTCTTCTCCCAAGGAACAAGCGATAGGACAAGAGGGAAACAGCTTCACGTTGTGCCAGGAGAGGTTTAGGTTGGATATTAGGAAAAGCTTCTTGACCAAAAGGGTTATCAAGCATTGGCACAGGCTGCCCGGGGAGGTGGTGGAATCGCTGTCCCTGGAGGTATTTAAAAGCCGGGCAGACATGTTGCTGAGGAAGAGGGACATGGGTTAGGGGTGGTCTTGGCCATGTAGGTTTATGGTTGGACTCGATGCTCTTGAAGGTCTCTTCCAACCCAAGTGATTCTATGATTCTATGAAATCTAGATGAGCTAAAGGCTTATTTGTAAATACGGATCAGGCCAGTTGTCTCATCAGAAAGTTGGTGCTTTTACTGGCCGTTTACAGAGCTGCCTTCGACGCGTGGTTAGGTCTCGTTTACCACCATGCCTCTGCGGTTTTACCTTTTGGTGCGGGTTAAGCACCAGCTACTAAACCCCTGGGTGTTACGTGGTCGTACGGCGCCCAGCTCTCCCAGAGAAGAAGTTAATACGTGGCTTTCACCCTTTGTGAGCTTCTGATCAAACCTGGCCACTTGCCTCGTCTGATAAGTGTAACGCAAGGGACTGAGAACTGACAGGAGGAGCCTCCTCACAGAGGGTACGGGCAAGGCAGGTGATTTGCAAAGCAATTTGTACGCTGACAGGAATTAACATGGCTCTGAGCGCTGATGTTTGCCGAACGCTTCCCCCCACATGCTTAGAGCTGTGTATTTATAAAGACTGATTGTAGTAAGATGTTTTTCTTACTGCTCTAAAAAATATACTTAACTTTTTTTTTTTGCTGTGATTTCCATGATTTTTAAAGCTCTACAGGAAAGAGACTGTTCAATCTCTTCCCGATTGTATCCTATTGTCTATCCTGGCCTGACTAAGCGCCAAGCGCGTGTTGTGAAGAAACTCTAAATGATTTCCCACTTTTTTTTGGTTTTGTTCAGTGTCCATCTCCGACGAGGGTCGTGCAGAAGTGAATGGATTGAAGGCCTCTCACTTCTTCAGTCTGGCAGAGCGTCTGAATGTGTGCGCAGCCCCATTTATCTGGCTTTTTATCCGTCCTCCCTGGTCCTTGAGCGGAAGCTGTTGTAAAGCTGTGGTCTATGAGAGTCTCAAAGCGGAGTGCCAGCTGGAGAAAGTAAGATTTCTGTCTGCCCTTGACTTTAACATAGGCTAGTAGCTGTGTCTAATTCTTTTGGAAAAAATTCTTTTTGTTTCCCCAAGGAGCTCCTGTGCTCTTGTTGCTTAAATGACTGCAGATCAGTCATTTTAATGAATTCATTGCCAAACTACACTTGATATATCGTGAGTGCCTGAGGCCTGTACTGCCTCTTTGAGAGATTCAGTACTGTCTCAAAGATAACAAAACAGGGAGAAAAGCAAAGCAAGAGAAACAAAATCGTAGTCTGGAATTACTGGCAAAAATTGGTGGTGTTCTTTGTTTAACTGCTTCATCTTATTGTTCAGGCTCAAAAAGGATCTATTCTCCACTGCTTGGCTAAGGTCTTGAGTCTCTTTGAGGTGAGCAGCATTTGGGATTTGATGTGTTTGGGTACTTTTTTTGGTGATGCTAGTTCTTTTAACTTTGATTTTTAAAAAAAAAAAAAAATCAGCCAAATGCTCTTGTGTTTCTCAAATGGCCTAGGAATTTCTGTTCTCATGAGTTTAATTTACAGGTTGTTTAAAGGAACATTATCAACTTAGTTTATTGAATTTGACAAACAGTGAAATTAATTTTGGCTTGATCTGTGGGCTTGCAGTGTGGTCAGGTCTCAAAAGGATGCGTTCCGGTCATAAAAAAAAAAAAGGGTGGTTTCCAGCATATTAAAAAAAAATATATAAAAAAAATCCATCAGTGGCAAGCAGGCCAAAAAGCTTTTGTCCAGCTGAGGAAAACCCCTAACTGCTTCCTGAGCCTGCATCTGCGTGGACGTAGGAGCTTTGGGGTGGACGTAGGAGCTTTGGGGTGGACGTAGGAGCACCACTCATAGTCTGATCGGGACTTGCAAGGGGTTGATTCTGCCCTGCAGATTTCAGCCCAGAGCTGTTCCGAGGCTGCTGTGGTGGTGAGATCTGGCACCCAGCTGGCTGGGCAGCAAAAGTACCGTCGTGCCTCTTGTTCTTAGGATGAAGAAAAAAGAAAAGAATCCCTTGAAATGTTTGAAGAATCTTCAAAGCAGGGTTGTTTAAACAGCTCCTACCTCCTTTGGGAAAGTAACAGGAAGGCTGCTGTGAGTAGTATGTCTTTTGTCTCAAAACAACTTTTCGTGGTACCTTCTGGACCTCGGTTGTGTGCAATGAACATAGAACAAAATGGCTGTTCCTCAGAGGAAATTGCTGTTCCTTCTTCATAAACAAGGAGAGCGCCAAGAACTCTCTCTAATGAGCTTTGGTGTCCGCCTTGGTGTTTAAAGTAAATGAGCGTACGAGCAGCTGTAGCCAAGGTGCAAGCAGAATTCCTTTGTGTTAACCGCTGAAGGCATAGGGACTACTGGCTAGTAGTCATATGGCTCGCTTGGGAGCAGGAAGGGGTAGACTGCCCGCGTTGTCATTAATAAATCTGCCAAAACTCTCAGGCTGGAATCCTGAGCAACCCGTCTAATTTCCTGTGAGACCTTGGGCAAGAACTAAAGAAAGTTTCTTAAAAACAACGTTGTCATCGTGATGAGAACTAGACCAGTTGCTGAAATAATAGATGTACCCCCAGGCAGTGGTTTTTGCTTTTTTTTCTTTCTGAATATTAGCACTACAGCCTTTCTGTTTGTTGTGAAAAGGTAATGGTTTTTGAAATCTGTTTACATTCCTCTCTGTAGATGTCAGACCCTGGCAGATACCTCCAAAGTCTCAGGAAACTACGGGACTATGCAGCAAAGGGCTGCTGGGAAGCACAGGTAAGACACTTTTCCCAGGAAGACTCTTTTCATTTGGTCTTTTCTGTGCTGTCGTTGGAGGTTTAGACTCATCTCCAGAGAAGCAGGGTCAACATTGCTGAGTAGTATCTATACATGCATGCGCATATTTACTCTGCAGATCCCCCTCTTTTGGAAAATACTGCTTGTCTGTGGCACAATCTGAGTAAGGATGCTTCTTTTGATGGACTTAAAAGCCTACCCTCAAAGAACGTGTGCATCCAACGTTTAAGCCAAACTAAGAACCACTCATTCTGTTACCTTTCAAGAAGTTTGTCTTGTTCAGGCTCTGTTTTCAGCAGGAAAAAATTACAGGACCGTCCTGTGCTGCTTTAGTTTGCATTTGGCATAAAAAAACAAACTGCAAACCAACAACTTACTTTCGTGTTCTCTCTACTACAGATAGCTTTAGCCAAAGCTTGTGGGAATGGAAACCAACTAGGATTAGAAGCAAAAGCTTCCAGTGAAGTGGTGTCTCAGATCTTTCAAGCTTCCCTTCCTATCAGCAAGCAAAGCATCTTCACTGTGCAGAAAGGAATGAATGAAACAATGAGGTAAAAACTCGGATCCAGGAGTCGGCAGAAACCATTGTCTCTTTCCCTCTGCAGATGTACAGACGTAGAGGGAAACAAATCTAGGTGGGGTCTGTTGAAAGATGGAATCTTTTGCTTTACTCTTCTGTGACGCGTTATGTGAATCAGAGAAACGCATGACGCTTTGCAAAGAGGAAGTGTTAGAGCCCAAATTTCAAGCCCCGGTGAAGAACTGAAATGAGGTGTGTAAGGTTTTTTCTGGACTTTAAGTTCTTGCATGTGTCAAGACCAACAAGTTCTTCAAGAACTAGAGGCACTGTTTGACTCGTTGGAGCTATACTTACTCTCTAGTTACCTTAGGTGGCCTTCAGCCTCCTAATTGATATGCCCTACCCTTTCCTTGTGCAACTGCGCATTATAGGATGGTTTCTAATTCCATTTCACGGACAACTGAAGACCATTGGCCCTTCAGAGGAGAACAGACCTCTGGTTGCAAATCCTTATCTCAGCGCCATGTGTAATTTTTCTGAGAATTCTTTTGGTGAAATTTCTTGGCCTGGAATTTTTGAGTGGAGAAGGGACTCGGTAACTAGGCTTGGGGAGGGGGTTCAGCACAGGTTTGGATGGCTTCTAACCACCACCGGTGTGTCTGTCTTCCCTGTCCAGGTACATTCTGATTGATTGGCTGGTAGAAGTGGCTACCATGAAAGACTTTTCTAGCCTGTGCCTTCACATGACAGTGGGATGCGTGGATCGTTACTTGAAGCTGAGACCCGTACCTCGTGCTCGACTCCAACTTTTGGGAATAGCCTGCATGGTCATTTGCACACGGTAGGGGTTTTGACTGGTGAACAGCAGTGGTTATTGTGGTCATCCAAATCCATTTCTGCAGCTCAAGCTTCCCCCCTTGGCCTTGCTAATAATAATAATACTGTAAAGAATCTTTGGCTTCCTTCTATGTTGACTATTGTCTGAACTGTGTTCATGTACACAGTCTCTATAAATGAGGCACAAAATGTAATTCCTTGAACATGTTTTTAAATGTGAGAACACTCTGTAGCAGTGGATTCATCTAAATGCATCAGCAGCTGAAGTCTTCCATTCCATCATTAGCAGGAGTAATCCTGTAAGGAATAACTGCAGCGGTGGTGTGACCTAGTTTAGTCTGTTATGCTCAGATGAACCACATAGTGTGGTGGAAAATTATTCTTCTGTGTTAGTTTCCGTAATGTCTTGTATCTTAACCTAGGAGAGGTTTCATAAATGAGGAATTAGGAACATTCTAATAGGTGGTTCCAGCTTAAAGATGAAATAAATGAAGAGCTGCTGTTTGTTCTTTCCCGGTCTGTACCTGGGAAAGTACCTTATAGAGCTGTTTAACAAGTACCTTATGGAGTAGTTTACCTCCTTGGTCTTCTTGAGTGCATTTATCTGCCACAAAACCATTAGTGCCCAGGTGCAGAAATACCCTTTCTTCTGGGGCTGACTGTTAATGTTATTTAATGTTGCAGTTTCATCAGCAAAGAGATCTTGACAATACGGGAAGCTGTGTGGCTAACAGACAACACGTACAAATACGAAGACTTGGTCAGAATGATGGGCGAGATAATTTCTGCCCTAGAAGGAAAGATAAGGGTGAGTTTGGAAAGTGGATGTAATATTTCACCCTTTGGGCTGAAGTCAGGCTGTTGTAATTAGCACTTTTCCTTCTCTAAGACGTTGGGGGTTTATGTGAGCGTTCTCAGGCATCTGTGGAGAAACCTGCACATTTCAAAGCATGCAGATACAAAACCCTCCGCCTTTCTGTAGAGATTAAATCTTAAGTTTTACAGGGCAATTTATTCTTTCACTGGAGAAATGTCAATGTAGTAAAACAAGCAAAAAAACCCAAACCCTACAACAACATCTCCTGGAAACAACTGTTCTAAATACCTGGTGCTTACACCTTTGTATTGCCAACGTCTGTTCTCCGTTATGCATTAGATACCTACCATTGTGGACTACAAAGAAGTATTGTCGAATGTGGTCTCGCTGGAGAGAAGAACTCTTCACCTTTACAGCTTCATTTGTGAACTGTCCCTCTTAAACACAAGCCTTTGTGTGTATTCCCCAGCTCAGCTGGCTGCTGCGGCGCTGCTGCTGGCTAAGATACTCCACAGACAAGGTAAGGAACCTCACCTTAGGTGGAACTGCAGCATGGTGTGTCAGTCTGCCTTGTCTTTTTAGGGAGCTTTTGGGGTGTGGTGTTTTGGGGTTTTTTTCAGTGTTACTTAGTCTTTAGGCAAGATGTCACGCTTGG
Source organism: Chionis minor (assembly GCA_013398295.1). Classification (NCBI taxonomy): domain Eukaryota; kingdom Metazoa; phylum Chordata; class Aves; order Charadriiformes; family Chionidae; genus Chionis; species Chionis minor. Next base: position 85,809 of record VZSF01010768.1, read on the forward strand.
CTGAGTGAGGCGGTGGGGAGAAGAGGGGGGGGACAGGTAGAAGACTTCAGAATGAAAAGCTGAGTTCAGTGTAGTTTACCTCTTAATGGGTGTGAGGAACAAGAGTATTAGCATCAGGCTATGCAAGCTTTGCGATTAAACGAGCCTGAAGGTTTCTAGAGCTAGGTGTAACTTCAGTTTGGCAGGTAAACCTCTCCTTGAAGCTAATTGTGAACTTGAACGAACTATGTACAGGCATAAGCTTGTAAAGATCGTGCTCGGTGCAGGGGGGGTTGACCAGGTGACCTTTAAAGTCCCTTCCAACCTAATCTATGATTTATCCAATAAAAAAAAAAAGTTTGATTACAGAACTCTACCAAGCTTTATGACTATATATGAATATGTGTTCTCTTCTCCAGCACACCCCTGGACCAGCCAGCTGTCTGAGTGCACCGGTTTCTCCCTTGAAGACCTGTTGCCTTGTGTGCTAAGCCTCTACCAAAAGTGGTAATAAATGTAGAACAAACTCCTTTTGGGGGGCACGAGTACTTGGATTCTAGCTCTTGCAGACACCCTGCATCTGTGCAGTCAAGTGAAGGAGGTGGCTTTGGAAAACTGCCTTCCTCCCCCAGCCGCAAGGCACTGAGGCCTCGGGGCCACTTCAGGGACAACAATTCTATTTCTCACAACTGGTGGTGGCCCTGAGTTACAGAAAATGTCATGTTCCTCAAGGCTTAACAAGTTTTGGCTTGCCAGACAGCACTGTTTTCACAAGACTGCAACTGGCTTATTGGTGAGCTTCAGAAGGACTTGCAGTATCCAAAGTAGCTCATTTTTTAAAGAGCACAAGGCAAATATCTTATTTTCCTCGAGGAACAGAAGTTAGACGCTCATATGCTCAGGAACCAAGTGTCCTGGCTAGCTGCTTAGCAGCTCTGATGAAACACCAACTTCCTTAGCACAGAGCAGAGTTGGACAGAGGGAAAACACTTAAATTGGCAGGTTTTCTTAATACTGTTTCATACAATTCATTCTAAGATTGGGGCTTCAATCTTTCTTTCCAGTTTCCATGATGATGTCCCAAAGGATTATAGGCAGGTGTCCTTAACTGCAGTGAAACAACGTTTTGAAGATGAGCGTTATGAAGAAATAGGCAAAGAAAAGGTGGGTGAGCTCTTTGTCTTCATTTGCTGATGTCTGACACCCAGAGCGAAGCCACCACTTGGCAGGGTGCAGTAAACCTGTAAAAAAAAAAAAAATAAAAAAATAATGGGAAGTGGGCTCTAACTTGAAGCTTTTTGAGGAGAAGGTATCTAAATAAAGTGGTGGCTTTAAACTTGATCTGTGGGGATGATAATTGCTCTGGTTGAGTTTATGTGGGAAGAACTCACTGGGATGGGTTTCTCCTGGAAAATGAAGAGGAGCAGCCTCCTGGCAGAGGGACTCGCATGGTCTAATTCTTGCTGGCTTTTTGGGTTTTCAGGTGATGAGTTACAGCCAGCTCTGTTCATTGCTGGGTGTGAAACAGGAGGACCCGGAGCCCAGTCCCTTGCACACGAACGTGGTGGAAATTCAGACTTTCCTTAGCTCTCCCTCTGGAAAGAGAACGAAAAGGCTAGTATCACTCACTGCTGTAAATGGCTCTGAGGATTAGCACGAGCCTTTCCTCCTCTCTGCTATCCTGAGGTGCCATTCTTAAATACAATCAATTTTTCTGTAATCGTCCTAATTGACGTACCTCTTTAAAGAGCGGCAAAAGCAGACTTGGCTTTTAACATGTGCCTTCTGGATTTTCTTTCTGCAGGAGGAGGGAAGACAGCATTCAGGATGACAGAGGCAGCTTTGTGACTACGCCCACAGCAGAGCTGTCCACCCAGGAAGAAAGTCTTCTAGATAACTTCCTAGACTGGAGTTTAGATTCTTGCTCTGGTTACGAAGGTGATCAGGAAAGCGAAGGCGAGAGAGATGGAGATGGTGAGGGTTTTATTCTCCTTGTAAAAAGCAGATGAGGGAGCTAAGACTGTCATCTTTGCTTACAACTGTTTCTCAGGCAAAAGAAGCCTGAACTTTCAGCCAAAGACAAGTTGGAAAAACTCTCCCCCTTCCCCAGTGGTTCTAATTGTTAAACTGTTTTAGAGGTATTTATCTGTTCTATTTTTCTCTACTGCTTCAGAACATGATGAAGGGTTTTGCAGCTGCTTAGTGTTTCAGAGCGAGAGTCTTTTCAGATACCACTGACAGTGGACCAAAGGTGATGAATGGCCCACTGTGTTAGAAACACTCTGTTATGTTTTGCTGACTCTGGGACTGGCTGGTCACTATTTAAACAGCTCTTAGTACCTATCCAAAGAGTCGGGGCGGGGGGGGAAAGTTACTGTTTTAAATGAGGGTGAACTTCAGTGCTCTCCCTCCGTGTGTAAGTAGATGTAAGGTTTATGCTCTTGCTTGGGTTTTTTTTTCCTGCTTGGTGTTGCCTAAATCAAAACTGACCTTTTTCTTTTATCCTCCTGCAGTGACAGGTCCCAGCGGGATCTTGGACGTGACGGTGGTCTATATGGATCCGGCGGAGCACTGCTGTCAGGACTCCAGCGATGAAGACAACGTAGCTGCAGAGTGGGCTGGGCAGGCAGCACCACTGAGGGCGGCCCAGCTGCCGGACGACACTCGCGGCCTTTCAGTGTGTCTCACCCCACGAAACCCTAACCTGGAAGGGAGCTCGGGCTACTCTTCCGTCAACAGTGCCAGTCCTACGTCTTCTGTGGAAGGCAGCCTCGGAGCACCTCTCAAACCTACCTCAGCGCTGTCTCTCAGCAGCGCCGCAAACAAGGTGCCGTGCCTGCCTCATTACTTGGAATCATGTTTACAGTCAGTCTGCGCTAGGCCGAGCGCTGGCAAGTGTGACAGAAGGCAAGTCAAACGAAAAAACGTAGCAGAACACAGTGAAGAAAGGGTGAACTTGGGCTTCTTAAGCCTCTGATTTCTTCCAGCTCTTGGCTTTTCTAGGGTTCCTGGAAACAGTATTTCTGTTGTAGTCATACAGGGATGATAGTGAATAATTGTCAATACCTCCAAAAAGAGCCCTTCCTCTCAACTTTGCCTATCCTGTAATTCTGTAGCTCACTCCTGGGCCGCTTCCTTCCTTGATAGCTGCCTTTTTTAAAGTATTCCCTATTGTCTAATCCTCTGCAAATTAAGATTCTTCCCACATAGGAAATTTTATAGCTCATTTTTTGTCGTACCTCACCGGTTTCTCCCTGGGGATAGAAAAGAACTTGTCATGTCCCTTGCTTCGCTGTGAGGCCTGGCACTAAAAAAGAAAGGAATTGACTTTGGTTCTCTCGTTACTGGCTGTAACACTATGCTTGAATTCTTCCACTTGAAAGACCTTTTTGAGGTTGTGCTGCCTTTTCTTTCTGGCCAGGTACTGTCTCACTCAGCTGGTGCTTCCCTCTTCCATGTATATACCATTTGCTGCACTGATACAAGTTTTTTAATGGATACAATCAAGAGGTAAATGAAGGCTCACTGCAGGTCTGAGCTTCTTTTTTTACCTACCTCTCAGATGGTTTTAAACCCCTCTAATTGCCATCTGTTTCCCTTGCCTGAAAAATCCTCCTCCTGTGCCTTAACGCTTTCACTGCCCAGCGCTACAGTAACGTGATCCGTGTGATCCCGGTGAACTGTTCGGCTCTGGAATAGCGCGGCTCAACTGCCACCTCCAGCCCCGTGGCTCCGTTTCATTTCCTGTCTCGCCATCTTCCTTGCTATTTCCATTCGCGCCTCCTCAAGTAAAGCACAAATCACTTGAACACTAGCAGCAGGCAGCAATGTAGTGAGGGCAGAGGGTTTGTCTTACCGAAAGCCCTCATTTAAGCCGTGCTCCTGGCTCCTAATCTACAGGGGCAGCGCGTGCTTTTCCAATCAAAAATGAAACCTGTGGTGCTTCAGTAAGGATTTGAAGAAGCCACCTCCCTGGACCTCAGCCTGGCAAGCCTGGGTGAAAGCTTGTTCAGCCTGGCAACATTAGGAAAACAGGTAGTGAGCATTGAAATACCAAGGTACAAGACTTCCAGGAGATGTCGCTGAATTTAACACTGGAACCGGACTCCGTGACACTTCCTTTGTTTAGAAGTTACTGTGGCAGACGGCAACAGTTCAGATACACACAGTGTAGTGACTTTTTTATAAAGAATTTTTTTTTTAATATAAATGGCTCCCTGTCTTACTTCAATGACTGGTATCGCATATGCTTCTTTCACTGACCTGGGGCTTGGAGAGCTGGTGGGATGTTTGGGGATGAAGTCAGAGTTTAGCTCTGAGCCAAGTTCACAGAATCACGGAATGTTAAGGATTGGAAGGGACCTCTGGAGATCATCTGGTCCAACCCCACTGCCGGAGCAGGTCCACCTACAGCAGGTGGCACAGGATGGCGTCCAGGAGGGTTGGGAATGTCTCCTGAGTTGGGGACTCCACCACCTCTCGGGGCAGCCTGTTCCCTCAAAGGAAAGAAGTTCCTCCTCATGCTCACATGGAACTTCCTATGTTCCAGTTTACACCCATTGCCCCTTGTCCTGTCACTGGGCACCACTGAAAAAAGCCTGGCCCCCTCCCTTTAAGTATTTGCAAACATTGATGAGATTCCCCCCTCAGCCTGCTCTTCTCCAGACTAAAGAGACCCAATGCCCTCAGCCTTTCCTTCTAAGAAAGATGTTCCAGGCCCCTCATCATCTTTGTGGCCCTTTGCTGTCCCCTCTCCAGCAGTTCCCTGTCCTTCTTGAACTGGACACAGGACTCCAGCTGCCCCTCCCCAGGGCAGAGCAGAGGGGCAGGATGAGCCCCCTCCACCTGCTGGCCACACTCCTCTTGCTGCACCCCAGGATGCCACTGGCCTTCTTGGCCACCAGGGCACATTGCTGGCTCATGGGCATCCTGTTGGCCACCAGGACTCCCAGGTCCCTTTCCACAGAGCTGCTTTCCAGCTGGCCACCCCCAACCTGTCCTGGTGCCTGGATTTATTCCTCCCCCGGTGAAGGACCCTACACTTGGTTTTGTTGAACTACATCAGGTTTCTCTCTGCCCAACTCTCTTAAGTTCTGATTAAGTGCAGCCTGTTGGCTCTTTACATGACTCTGAACAGCTGGGAGAGCACCCTGCACAAGCAGCATGGGGCTCAACTCTACAGCCACGCCAGAAAGGCCTTGAACATGCCAAGTAACCGACTAACAGCAGCCTTGGGTGCTTTGTAATAGTTTATTACAAAACTATGTACTGCCAGTGCAGTTAAAAAAAGAAAAAAGTCCGTGATTTAACTTTTCTGTGCCAAGCTTCACCCTTCTAGTGGCTACATTGCAGTTCTCCAGCTGCTGCTTACAATGACTCACCATCCAGGAGCATCTTCACATTAACTTGTTACGGCAGTGGTTCAAAATTCAGTAGGAGGTCACATTAAAATTGGAAGAAAACACTTATAAAAATCTCTCTTAGTTCTAAAACAGGTAGGTAAAACTTAAATAGCTGCAGGAAAGACCTTGCACTACAGAAAGCTTTGAACTCTTTTCCTGGGCAGGTTTTCTTGATCTGAAAGAAAAGGCACAAAATAGGAACGTTAATCAGTTCAGTTCCTTCCCAGGAAGAGTAAAGCAGGTGATGAGAAGCTCTGTGTTCCTGGGGCTTCCTGCTTAATCCAGCGGCCTTGGCTGATGCAGCTCTGGACTAAAACCAGATCTGTCTCCTTATCAAGCCTCAATCTTGGAGGTGTTTTATGGATAAAACGGAGCAGCACAGGCCTGAGGTAACAAAACCCCTACTACAAGCTGTTTTCTGAAAAGGAAAAGCCAAAGATACAGCCAGCTCAGAGCCTTGGTTCTTTAAAAAGAGAAAAAAAGAAAGAAAAAAAAAAAAGGTAGAAGGACCAGATTGTATTAGTCTGCATTTTGTGAGCACCTCCACAACCCTGCAGCTGTTCAGCCTTTGCTTTATTAAGCCTTGTTGTATTCCGCCAAGGAAAGTAATCCCAGAAAAAAAAAAAAAAAACACAAGGAAACATGCTGTAACACAGGCTTAAGCCTGGCTTTGTGTAGCACTGGACTGGTTGCTTAGTAGGGAAATCCAAGGGGTCAGGAGGAGCTCTGAGGTCTCACCGGGATTGATGCCAGACCAGCCTGCTCTGTCCTCAGCACCACCGTGCTGCTCCTCTGCTCCCGGCAGTACCGGGCCAGAAGCACAGTCTGAACTACTGGCACTTACTTTAGGGCACCATTTTGATATCCACAGGGTCATAAGCTGAAGCTTTCATCTTTTCCAGTGGCTTCTTGAAGAGCAGCCGCAGGCCCTCATAGGAAGGCTTCTCCTCATACTTGAGCGCCATTACTCGCTGCAGGTAGCTCTGTAGGGCATCTGCAAAGCAAAGAACATGTCTGCAGCAGCCCCAGTTGTCCTTACAAAGCTGCCAAATGGCATTCTCAGACAGTTGTCTCCCCATAGACAATTCACCCACCTGCCTTGGCCAGCTGCAGAGAGAGGAAAACAAAACCAAACACTAATATGAAGCTCACAGGCAGGATAGGCAAATAACCTCTTGGCCCAAATACTGCATTTTTAAAGCCACCAGAACAAATTCCCTCTTCAGCAAGGCTCGTGAATACAGAAATACAGAATACAGGGGAACAGCCCTCCTTGTTTTGCTGTAAAGAAAACAAGGGGATTTGTTCACAGGAGGAGCCTGTCAGCCAGTCCATGCGCTGCTTGGTCACCATCACCAGTGGAAACCATCCTGGACTCGCGCCCCAGCACAGAGAAGGTTCTAGCTTCAGGGACATCAACCCTTCTTCCCCAAGTCCCACTGCACAGAGAGCAAGCCCCTACCTGGAACAGGTCTCTGCCTGAAGCACAGTTGGAGAAGGCAGTTCACATCCCCTCTGTACCTGGAATAATCAGTGCAGAGTGCTCTCAGGTGAGAAGCAATGGAGCAGGCACCTGAGCAGCCTGTTTTTGGCAATGGGGACAAAAAAAAAAAGCCCAAACCAAAAATCAACCCCCCAAAAAAGGCCGAATTCAGATGGCCATGTTCTGAGTGGAACAGAAATCAGGGTTCATCAAACACCCTTTGGCCAGGCTCAGCCGTTACCATGGGATTTAATCACATCTCAGCAGTGTACTACGACCGAGTGATTTCAGTCACAAAACCTCCCTCTGCTTTCTGTTGAGCAGTGCCCAAAAAAAGTAGATGATTTCTCCTACTTTTCCTTCTTTTCCATCACAGTTTCTACTTTGTCCAGCTCATCAGACCAAGGCAAGAAGCCACAGAGCCATTTCAGAAGACAGTAGCCCAGAGATTCCAAGTCACTCCGGCGAGATGGTCCTGATGGGAAGGAAGAGACACTCATGTGTGAAAAAACAAGAGTTTGGGAGCCATCTCGGAAGAGGCCCAGGCTAGTGCCTCTCCTCCAAAGGCAAGTAAGGATTCTGCATGACCTTGGAAGTCTCTATTTGAGGTGCCCATTCTGTAAAACAGGGAGCCTCATGAAGGGGCACCAGTGTAAAGAGCAGAAGTAAAGAAATTCGAGAGCTCCATTAAGATGGGTTCTTAAGATAAGAAGATACTTCTTAAGATAATTCTTAAGGCACTTCTGTGAGCCTGTTAACTCATGCAGTTGAGGAATCGCCTCCCAGCCTCTGGAGGAAGATTTACCCAGTCTGAACACCAGGAGAGAACAGTTACATCCCAGCCAGGAGAGGAACTGGCTAATTTAATGCCTTTCCAGCTCTCATTGCTTCAAGGTCAGAGCAGAGGCTGCTATAAATCTGTTTTGGGCAGGAATCCAGTCTGGCTTGAAACAGATCCCTGCTAAGCCAGCACGAACCAGCCCTGTTTTCTATTCCTTGCATGCCTGCACTAGCCAAGACTCCAGATAGAGCAGGAACATCCCTGCATCCTCTTGCTGCAGTCGCTGAGTGACCTGGCAAGTCCCAACACAGCAGCCTAGGGGGAGGCGAGAGGAAACAGCCCAAATAGGGTCTGGGATCCAGCTGCGCGCCTGGAAAGCAGCAGAAATGCCAGCAGGGAGCCCCAGCTCCAGAGAGCACTGCCACAGTACCAGCTCTAGCTGAGCTTTGCTGGCTTGTGTCAGAAACAAGAGGCTCACCTGCTCCCTTGTGGCTGTCCAGGCTGATAAACTCTATCGTGCCTTCGTGAGGGGTCCTGCTGCCTTCCCGCTGAGCCACGTGCTTCCCTCCAGGGCAGTAACGGAATGCAAAGCAATAGCCTGCTAGGGTCACCTAGAAAGCACCAAGAAGCACACATCCCAGTGAATTCTGCCTACGGAGCAGCCTGCCATCCCGCACCACAACGCCTGCTTGAGCACGGCACGAACTGCACCACTCCCCTGCCCGCCAGCGGGAACCTGGGTGTCGTTCCATCCCATTTCCCAAACCCGCCTTCCCTGCCCGTTTCCTTGCAGCGCCGCTCCGGCTCCCTACCTGTGTGAGGTCTGCTGGATTCAAATAGATGTTCTCAGCTGTGATGTCCCCGTGCACGTACTCGTTTTCATGAATGTACTCCAGGCAGTCTAGCTAGGAGTAAACAGAAGGGGCGAGCATATCAGAAGCAGGCAGACTCCTCCAGCACCCTGGCTATCACTGAGCTGGATCCTCCCAGCTCCCCACAGCTGCGTGGAGGAGCACCAAAAAGCACTATGTCTCACAGCCTCTGACGTTCGAGTGTCAGGGCTTCTCTCATTCTTCTTACCCCAAATTCCTTCAAAGTGACGTATTGCCCAAAAGATGCTACTACAGGCTCAAGAGATGCTACTTAAAGATCCCAGCCAACTCCCCGGACCAGCTTTAAAATGGGTTTAAAAGATCCAGAAGAAAGTTCAGAGGTCTTTTCTGAAAAAGCCTCTTAGAAAGTATTGGTTCGTTACATACCAGCCGGACTACAATCTGAAAAGCTGCCTTCTCCCTCAGTAGGTGTAAGCCATCGTTCAGGATGGACTGAAGAGTTCGCCCTAAGTCAGAGAACACCAAAAACCTACAAGAGACAACGGCTTAGCACACAGCAGGACCCTGCAAGAGACACTCGTCAAACGATCCACCCGGATTAGACCCCCCCTTCAAACTCCAAATTGAGCCAGGCAAATGTTTCCTCAACTTTTGATAACAGAAAACTCCTTGAAAAGGAGAGATATGCTGATATCTGCTTCTGTTGCAGATAAATAGTCTGAGTCTCCCCTTTGTGTTAAGTTTAAAAGGCAGGAATAAGGTGTCCCCTGGCCTGAGGGGCCGCAAAAGCAATGACTTCACCACCAACTCGAGGACTGAAGGAAACAGGATAATGAGAGGCAAACCGTTTGTTAATAAATGAGGCAGAAGCAGCGTGTAAGGTTGAGAGCCCAGGGGACAGTGAGAAAAGCAGTAACAGCCAGGCAAGAAGAGAGAAAGCCCAAGAAGATGGCAGCTGTGGACCAGAGCTCAGCTGTGCCCTTCACAGGGTCACCTCACCTGTAGCTATCTGCATGCAGTCCAAAGCCAACGCAATTGGGGATTCCCAGCAACGGCACAGAGTGCAGCTTCTTCCACTTCTCCACTAGAAGGGGAGAGAAGAGGACAGAGCACGGGAGACGCCGCTAAGGAGCTCAGTCAGGGATGCCCTTTCTCCGAAGGCTGCTCTGCCCTGGGCAGCTCACAGCTGGAAGCCTCTCTCATACCGATTCTGTCCCAGAAACACCAGCCTGGCATGCTGGGATATGGCCACGTCAATGCGCACAGCAGAGGAAGGACAGGATGGAAAGGATGCTGGGAATACCAGAGCAGGCTAGGGCACATGGTTGCTACAGCGCTAAGTAAAACAAGAAGTAGGGAGAGGGGTGGAGAAGCAGTTTTTATAGTCCTCCCAGAAGTGCAGGTTTGACACGAATCCCTCCATCACCCCTGCTCAAACACCCACCCACGGTCTGTGGTCAGCTTTGCTCTTGCTCAGGTTTTTTGGGTCAATGGAGCAAATACCAGGCAGCAGCTGACAGAAACGCCCACGGAACAGGCACAGGGGAGAGGGGGAGCCAAGACAGGTCGGCTACAGCACTGAACAGCCATCAGTGAGATCAAGACAAAGCATGGGCAGAGCGAGAAAACTTCCAAATGCCAATACTGCAGTGTCCTAAGGTACACAGACTCCTGGGAGAGCCGGCTCTTGGCCAAACCTCTCAGCACTCTGGCACCAATCAAGCAGTGAATTACTTAATTTTAGCCTGGCCCTCTGAGAGACTGCCATAGCTAATGAGAGAGGGATGCCAGTTTTCCTAACAAGCTGCTTATCCCTTGCCCTTCCAAGAAGCACCAACCTGTGCCTGCCTTCGCAGCTCGCTGGAAGAAGTTCTGTTCATTGTAGATCTTACCATCTTTGACGTCCTAAAGGGAACGGGAAGGAGGAGCTTTACTTCTGCCACACACACCCCACTAGAAAGGGAAGCTTGGGCGAGATTGCTACGAGACCTTCACTACTTGTTTTAAAGAAAGCAACAACCCACCACCCCCCTAAAAACAAAAAAAATCAAACACCGGATCAGCAACAGAGCTGAGAACAGAGCCCAGGCCTTTGGGTTCACTATTTAATGCTGTGCCCAACAGCCACGTAAGCTCTGAGCATCAGCACAGAACAAGGGAGCGGCTGCCTCACACTGGGCATTTCAAGCACTTGGAAGTGCCTGTGGGTTAAAACGCAGACCACCTGGCAGCCTAGAGCAAGCTCTAGTCCCAAAGCTGTTATTTCACGAGCCTTCTTATGCACAGCACCGATGAGATTATTTCTGCAAACGGGCAAGTCCCAGCAAAGAGCTATAACATTTTATTCTAGCGGTCAGAAAGGGAGACAAGTAAGAAAGGCTGTGTCGGTGACATTCGAGTGTCTGGGCAACGCGCTGAAATCTTACAATCCATCTTTTTAAACCAGTGTTACTGCCCTTTTACTGCTGCTGTTATCAAGGGACCTGGAACACAGGTTGTTTACAATCAGTATGTGCATGTTTGCCTACACACAGGTACATACGCCCTCCGCACACTGCAAGCTAACTTAGGGCAGATGCTGTTTTGCATGGGCGGAGGCAGCAGTTTTCCTGGTGGCTTTGGTAGCAAAGGCCCTACCCACAACTGGCCACGGCAGCTGGAGGATCAGCAGGCTCCAGACAACACAACCAACCACGTTCCAGAGGATATTTTATTCTGCACCTTGCCCGGAGAGCTGATCTGAGCCATTCAAGCCAGGAGCTAAAAAGCTCTTGTGTGCCATATCACACTCTGCAGTCCTCTACGATCGCAAGGGCTGAGCTGCACTGTCAGACAATGACCGAGCAAAACGTCAAAATCGTAGAATAGAATCATAGAATCACTGGGGTTGGAAGAGACCTTCAAGATCATTGAGTCCAACCATAAACCTATGCCAAAACCATCCCTAACCCATGTCCCTCAGCACCACGTCTGCCCGGCTTTTAAATACCTCCAGGGACGGCGATTCCACCACCTCCCTGGGCAGCCTGTGCCAATGCTTGATAACCCTTTCGGTCAACAAGTTTTTCCTAATATCCAACCTAAACCTCCCCTGGCCCAACTTGAGGCCATTTCCTCTTGTCCTGTCGCTTATGACTTGGGAGAAGAGATTGGCCCCCACCTGGCTATAACCTCCTTTCAGGGTGTTGTAGAGAGTGAGAAGGTCTCCCCTCAACCTTCCCTTCTCCAGGCTAAACAATCCCAACTCCCTCAGCCGCTCCTCATAAGACTTGTTCTCCAGACCCCTCACCAGTTCTGTTGCCCTTCTCTGGACACGCTCCAGCACCTCAATGTCCCTCCTGTACTGTGGTGCCCAAAACTGAACACAGCACTCGAGCTGCGGCCTCACCAGTGATGGCCAAAGGTCAAAAGACAGGAGCTGGGAGTGTTGCGTACAGAAGTGACTACAGTGTGCCACATACTGGTTCTCATTTTGTGGCAGTCCACTCTCTTTTCTCCTCGTTAACACTGTATTCTTTCTCCACCCTCTTAAATGTCTCCCCTGAGAAACGGGAGAGGGATTTTCCAAGTGCCTGCCAGAGTGGGCACCACCAGGTCCCCCCCAGAGCCATCCCTCATCCCTGGTCTTCCCACAGATGAGCAACCCCCAAAAGCCACAGCAGACAAGAAAACAGTCTTTGCTCTGGTTTGTGAGTTACTGAAAATCAATCAGTTTCCACTGCAGAACAGCTATTACTGCAAAGAGCAGGTTTCTGGAGAACCCAAGTTATTGGCAAGCGCCTAGAAAGCTGGCTCGGAACTCTAACTATAATTTCTGTTTTATTTAAAGACGTGCTCTGGCCTTACGGAGTCTCTCGGTGCTGTTCATCACGCTACCTCAGCAGAGCCACCGAGTTCTAACCTCTCCAGTCTCCCCAGACTTCAGGAGGGTACGTGCACACTTGCCATACAGGAAAAAACCAGGTCTGACATTAATGAAGCAAAATCTCCACCTCACACTGCCAAATTCAATTTTGGGGGTTACTGAGCCCGGTAGACCAATGAGGCAATCTTCTGTGATAAACGCTTTTGGGTTTGTTTTTTTTAAAATCTTCATATCTATTTTCTTCACACCTTTAGTGGAAGAGCCAACCGCTATGAAATCCAAGCATGACACTCTGGAAGAAGTGTTATATCCAGGAATATCCATCTCCTAAGGAAGCTATATTCATCTCCTAAGCTAGACGGGGCCTCCGTGACCACCTTCTCTGAATTCCTCGGACACTCTTAGGCCAAATGGGCTGGGCCCTGGACACAGTACACTACGCACTATTCCTTACCCAAACAGATCAAAACTCACAAGTTTGAGGGAGTATCTTTGCATTTGAGGACAGGTTCCAGATGCCGACTGTGCTGTGGAAGGATGGAACAGATGTGGTTACAGGAGCACGGAAAAGAAGTACTTGCAGTCTCAGCTGCACCATTAAACACAGCCTGCGCAGCTGGCTTTTACTTATCCTACACTTCTTTTGCTCAGTCTTTGCAAAAGCATCCTCTGCGTCAGCATCTTCCCGGATTACTATAAAATAATTCTTACCTTGCTGCAGGAGCACAACACCCCCCTGACACGTTTCGAGCGCAGTTCTGCTTAAGTCACAGAAGCATCTAGGCATGGCTACCGGAGTGGGGTGCTTTGAAGGTGGTACGTAAAGAACAAATCGTTAGTAGACTCTTAAAGGCACCCCCAAATCAATTTGCTGAGCTCCCTCCAGCTGTCATTTGTCAGCTGAATGGATGGTGAAGCCTCTTTTGCTCTGCATAGAGCCACGGGTGCCCTTCCTCCTCTAAAAAGATTTGCACCCATTACTTGGCCTTGGGGCAGTTTGTTTTCTGCTCTTAGACCCAGGGCTACACAGGGGTTACCTGCTGCTCCTCACCCAAAATGTGTTTCTAGAAAAGCGCCCTCCGCTGTAACGACACAATGTCGATTTTCTCTTTTTCTCGCATCTTTTTAAAGGCAGAGGTGGACGGTTAGACTTTGTTACGCAACAGCAGAGGGAATTAAAAAGAAACTCAAACCAAACGTCAGGCAAAGCTAACTAACGGACAAAATTCCTCCCGAAGAGCGTTTCCAAGTTAACAGTGGAGAGTTAAGATTGGAACCTTTTCTTTGGGAGTTTACAACCGGACTGGAGAGGAAAGATCGGCAGTGACCAACAGCTGAGAAGAAGCCCCGATGGTCTGGCAGCTTCTTGTGGCCTCCAGAACCGGGGGAGAAGCCAGAATCGACGCTTAGCTGACACGGTCCCTGCCTGCCACGCAGGAACCCCCTGGCAGAGGGAGGAAGTACGGCCCTGGATGATGTGCGGTTCCGCAAACGCGGCGCAGAGGCTGTTCTTAGCCCAGCGCCAACATTCCCGTTGGGATGCCCAGCGTGGGAAGACCAGAACCCGCGGGCTGGCCGGTGCCGCTGTCCCGGCGGAGACCCTGCACAGTGGCATCGCTCCCGCACCGCGCCGGGTTCTGGCGGTTTAGGGACGCCCCCGGCAGCCACCACCGAACACCAACAGCGGGTCCCCGCCCGCCTCCGGCCCAACCGCGGGGACACGCTCCAACCCGCCCGGCCGCCCCTCTCCTCCCGCCGCCCCCGGCCCGCACCGCACCTTCGTACATGAGCCCGCAGCCGCCCTGCTCCAGGAGCCGGCCCAGCCTCCACCGCCCGCCGCCCCGGTCCGCCAGCACCGCCTCGGCCGGCAGCGCCACTGGGCCGGGCCGCGCCTTGCGGGGCGAGCGGCAGCTGGGCCTGGCGGCGGAACGCC
>VZSF01010768.1:100438-117309 GCA_013398295.1 Chionis minor
GGACAGGCAGGCGGGTAGACAGACAGGCGGACGGACAGACAGGCAGGAGGGCAGACGGACAGGCAGGCGGACAGACAGACAGGCAGGCGAACTTACGGACAGACAGGCAGACAAGTGGACAGGCAGGAGGGCGGACAGGCAGGCAGGTGGACAGGCAGACAGGTGGATTTATGGACAGACGGGCAGGCAGGCAAGTGGACAGACAGGCAGACAGACAAGCAGGCAGGTGGACAGGCAGGCAGGCAGGCGGATGGACAGATGCACAGACAGGCAGGCGGATGGGCAGATGCACAAGCAGGGAGGGANGACAGATGCACAGACAGGCAGGCAGGCGGACAGACAGACAGACAGGCCACCCTTGGCGAGCCCGGGCTGGAGCAGGGGGAAGGAGCTGCCCCGGTGGAGGCTGGTGGCCGCCCCGGGGGTCTCCTCTGGCCGCTCTCAGGCGGGGTCGGCACCGCTCCCCTCTGGGCTCTGGCTGTCGGTCTGTCCCTTGAGAAGCGACAGCAGCAAAGCTGCTTAAAATCGACCTTTTGAGCTTAAAATCCACCTTAGCGCTACAGAGCTGGTTCCACCAAGCTGAGGAGCGCTGGAGCTGGCCAGTCACAGGGGGCCCCAAGGAGTGACTGCCCAGCCGGTGTGCCATGGTGTGCCCACGAATCCCGACCATGCGCCAACACGGTGACCATAAAAAAGCGTGGATCAGCTCAGGCCTCTCCCTTCCGGCGCCAGGCAGTGGAGGTTGGCATGGGGAAGGTGCCCGGAAGGGGCTGGTGGAGGCGTGTGCAGCGGGGACCCGGAGTTTGGTGTCCCAGAGAATCACAGAATCACAGAATGTCAGGGGTTGGAAGGAACCTCTGGAGATAATCTGGTCCAACCCCCTTGCCACAGCAGATCCACCTGCAGCAAGTGGCACAGGATGGCGTCCAGGCAGGGTGGGAATGTCTCCAGAGGCGGAGACTCCACCACCTCTCTGGGCAGCCTGTGTCAGTCCTCTGCCGCCCTCAAAGGAAAGAAGTTCCTCCTCATGTTCACATGGAACTTCCTAGGTTCAAGTTTGTGCCCGTTCCCTCTTGTCCTGTCACTGGGCACCACTGAAAAAAGCCTGGCCCCCTCCTCCCGGCCCCCTCCCTTTAAGTATTTATCAGCATTGATGAGATCCCCCTCAGTCTGCTCTTCTCCAGACTAACGAGACCCAGCTCCCTCAGCCTTTCCTTCTAAGAAAGATGTTCCAGCACCCCTCGTCATTTTTGTGGCCCTTTGCTGTCCCCTCTCCAGCAGTTCCCTGTCCTTCTGGTACCGAGGAGTCCAGCACTGGACACAGGACTCCAGCCCCAAGGCAGAGCAGAGGGGGAGGATGAGCCCCCTCCACCTGCTGGCCACACTCCTCTTGCTGCACCCCAGGATGCCACTGGCCTTCTTGGCCACAAGGGCACATTGCTGGCTCACGGGCATCCTGTTGGCCACCAGGACTCCCAGGTCCCTTTCCACAGAGCTGCTTTCCGGCTGGTCACCTCCAACCTGTCCTGGTGCCTGGGGTTATTCCTCCCCTGGTGAAGGACCCTACACTTGCCCTTCTTGAACTTCACTAGGTTTCTCCCTGCCCAACTCTCCAGCCTGTCCAGGTCCGGCTGAACGGCAGCGCGGCCTTCCAGGGTGTCAGCCACCCCTCCCAGCTTGGTGTCATCAGCAGACTGGTTGATGGGACACTCCATCCCTTCATCCAGGTCATTGATTGATACATGGAACAGGACTGGACCCAGCACTGACCCCTGGGGAACACCACTAGTCCCAGGCCTCCAACTAGACTCTGCCCCACTGAACATCTCGCCCTTAACGACACTGCTTTTCAGGGCCCGTCCCCGCAAGCCACGCGAACGCCGCGACCACCTGGTGCCACCGGGAGCCAAGGGGATGGCAGGCGACATACGACAGCAAACCAAGCAGCAGCAGCCGCTCTCATGGCAGCGTAGCGGGGAGCGAGGGGTGAGCTCGGTGTTGGGTGGATGAGGAGACGCAGGAGACGCAGGGCAGAATAGAATACCATGCAGTGTATCAACCCTGCAACTGAGCCCACCACACAGCCCCGGCGCGTGGGAAATGCTTCTCCAGCCGAGGTATTCTGCACAGACCTCACCCTGCTCACCCCTTCCCAATCCCTCCGAACAGCAGGACGTGTTCCTCACTTTCACTGGGCACACGGAAGAGTCCCAGCATGGCCAAAACTCTGCCGAATGACGCTGGGAGGCACGGCACGTGTTCCCATTGGTTTCCGCTGCCCGTTGCTGGGATTTTTCTTTGAAACAGGGCAGGTTGGCCGGGTTCTCGCATTCCTCCCTACCACATCCATCAGGACACCCCACTCTACAGCCGCTCTTTGTGGTTTTCCTCAATAATAACTGGAATAACTGGAAGCGGGAGCAGGGGTGCACTGAATTGCCTTACCTTCACGCTCACCTCCCCACTGCGCAACCCGCTTTCCAGTTCCAGTTATTCCCGCAACCCATACGGGTGCAATTCCTTCGTTAACCAAAGCATCCCCTCAGAGTTTTGACAGGGAGGAAGCCGTCCTTCCTCGTCACGTTGGTTTGAATTTACCTTTGCAGGCTGGCGTGTGGTATTTAGTCTTCCCTTAGTTCTTGAATGAAGACCAAGGATCACGGTGCTAACGCCCTCCACGGTGACTGGTGGCACCGCTGTGAATGCCGTGTTTCAGCAATGGTTTATTAAGCCTTGCAGTTACCGTTGCTTTTTTTTTTAAAAAAAAAAAAAAAACAACTTTTTAAAACAGTGTTAATTCATGATCACAGCTTTATCATCTTGGTGGTGGTTGCCTAGGGAACAATGATCATGACCTGATTCCATTCAATTTGGGCAGAGAATAATCCATCGAGTAAATAAAAATACATGGTGCTTTAAAAAGTCAGACCCCATAAAGGCAAGAGAAACTGAGGAAAATACGGTGATGGGAAGATGCGGAGAGAAAACTGTGGAAAAAGACAATTCTTTAACATTTATTTCCAGGAGCCACCAAGAAGAGAAACCCACTCCCCCCATTTCAGTGGTGTATTGAAAGTAATAATTAGCAACAACAACAACAAAAAGCTATAATAAATGGATGAAAGGGGAAATAAATAGCCATGAATTTTCTCCACTTCGTAACTGGTCATTTGCATCCGTAGCGCAGCAAGGTGAGCCGGCTGCCTGCAGTTACACTGTGAGGGATCGTGTCCACGGGCATCGCACCTTCCACCTGCTTCCAGCTCAGCAGGAATTTGCTCCCTCTTTCCCGCCTCAGGCAGCCCGGAGTTTGGGCTGCAGAGGGTGAATGACTCCTGGAGAGCTTCCGGTGAGCAGGACGGAGCAGACCCCGAGGCTGAGCTTTTGAAACTGCTTTGAAACTTCAGGCTCTTGAGCCCCACAAGTGAGCATGGGAGCCCCCAGCCCGGAGCTGCTCGGGCGCTGCTGGTGTCCCAAAGGGCTGTCAGGGCACGCGGGAGCGAAGCCAGGAATCAGGGAGCACCCAGGGCTGGTCCTGGGACAGGTACCAGGCTCTGGACGCTGGGGATGGGCCACCAGGCTGGTGTGCCTGGCACAGCCACGGCGGCGTAGGGACTGAGTTGGGAGACCTGGGACCATTCAAAGGTTGAGTCGGAGCAAGAAACAGTGATCATGTCCTTGTCCTCTTTACCCAGGAATGCCCTGGGAGCACCCGGGAATTGCCACAGCCCCAGCAAACCACTGCACACTCTCCTATTCCCTTTTTAATCCATTTGCACACTTGATTTCTGCAGCAGAGGCAGCCTCCCACAGCACGGTCATCGGAAAGCACTTCCCGGAGTTCTAAACCAGGTCCAGCCCTGTGGTGTTCCTTGTGGCTCCGCTCTAGGAAATGAAAATATTCCTTCCTCTTTTCCCCTCCCCATGGCCCTGCCGGGCTGCGGCGTGCACTGAGCCTCTTCCCCATGGGAGCTGCTCCATCTCCCTGCTCTGCTGCTTCTTGCCCTCCCTGCCCTGCCCTCTGCGAGCCGCCCCAGCCACGTTCACCCATCCCAGCCATTCCAGGGATGCCTTCCTAACGGGGATGCCTTCCTAACGCAGCTCTTTCCTGGATGACCGAGCTCGTTGGGAGCCCGTCGCTGCACGCACATAGGGTTCCTTTTACGTCGCCTTGAATTTAATTATATTGAATTGCATTTGATGTCCGTCTGCTCAGCCGCTTGGCTGATCAATCCCTTCCCAGCCTTTCACAGCCAGCTCTGGATCTCACCAGTGAAACACTCTACAGCGTCAGCAGGATCCGCTCTCTTTCATGCGTGTGTTGACGAGGATGTGTCTGGCACAGATCCTGTCCGTTTATTCCTACCTCATCTCCTAACTTTTAAGCAGTTAGTCTAAGAGCAAAACCTCACCATTAATCCACTTTCATGCCCTGAAGAGCTTTTGTAGGGAGATTTTTGTCAAAGTTTTGCAAAAAAAACTCTGTGTTTATACATCATCCGGTTCACCGTTATTTACATCTCCCATATAATTCTTGCAAGATTTCGCTTCTCAGACTCATGCCGGACGTTGCCTCAGCATTGCGTGCTTAGCCACACATTTTTTTAACGCCCTTTTTTCTTCCATTTTTCATCAAACTTGCCCAGTACCAAAGCTGGGGTTAAGATCCCAGAGTTTCGTCCATCCCTGTGGAGCCCTTCCTGAAAATTAGCGTGCTGTTGCCACCTCCCTCTCCTGTGCTGGGGAGGTCGGGGACCTGCTGCCTCTTCCGTCCCGAAGCGGGTGCCGGCTCTGCCCTCAGCACACACCAGCCCGGTCCCCCGCCAGCCGCAGTGAGTTTCCAGCAGAATCCCAGCTTCTGGTGGGTTTGCAAAAATAACACTGGTGGTAATTTTTACGTGGTAGGCAAATGACGCTCAAAATATAGTTTCACCTGGGTGAATGTGGTTTTTCACCCACCAGGCGTTTTGCACCTTGCTGTTTTTGAAAAAGAAAATGCTGGTTTTGGAAGAATTTGGGGGTTATTTTGTTTTACTCATTTTAATTTTACTATTTATTTGCATTTCGGCTAGCTTGCTTTGCTGTTAAACCATCCTCCTGTGGGTTCCCCATGGTATTGCACTAGAAGCCCCCCACCCACGCTGGCTAGAGGGTATCTCCCTGCCGTCTGCCAGTATTTTCCTCTGTATTTGATTTTTCGCTTCTGCCAACCACTTTATTTTATAGAGTTCCTTCTGGCAGGTAAACCTGCAGAGGTTCTTCACCCTTGGCTACACCAGTTTATGGCTCAGGGGATGCCTCTTCCCGTGGTTCTCCAACCGGGGGCTCCAGCAGCAGCCCTTTAGGACAGCTTTGCTGTGACACTTACCGCCTTCAGGTCTCCCGAGACAGCGGTTTCTTGCTCTCATGGCCTCGTAGCCTCCCTTAGCATTTTGGGGGGATTGTCCCCACCCTCTGGTAGGGCAGGCAAGCCCTAACGCCCTCCTCTAATCATCCTCTGTGTTTCGTGGTCCGCTCCCTGCAGATTCATGCGGATTCCTGATGCCTCCCCTCGCCCTGCTCACATACCAGCCCTCCACCACCACCTTCTCCTCCGCTCTGGTCCCTGGGCTGTCCCCATCCCTGCACCCTGCCGTTTCCCGATGCCTTATCCTCACCTAAACCAGGCTGCTCTCCTCTTCCTGCTGGGACCGCAGCCACCGCGGAGCGTTTGATCTTGTCCTGGCAGCCCGCTTTTTTGACGTCCCTTTTTCCTGACTTTTCTCCCTCAGGGACTGAGGGACAGAGTTACGAATTGACCTCCGGATGATTCCCTGCCCCGCTGCACACTCATCTCACCCACCGCCCCCCCGATAAGCCCCCTCCTACGATGCCTTTCATTTTAAGGTCTAGCACTCCGGCTCGGTTTTAATTTAGCCAGAGCTCATCTTTCCTGGAGACACTCCCTCTATCCCAAAAGTTTCTCTAGTTGTTTTCTAAGCCGAAATCCAGCCTACGTATTGCTGAGCCGACAGCACTGCCTGCGCTGGATCCAGCTCCCTCTAAAGCAGTGGTTTATGTGCCTTTTTGACTCTCCCTTGGTCTTGGAAGAGGGAAATGCCTAAACTTTGAGGACAAGACCCGTCTCCCTCTGGCCTTTGAGTGCTGCGGATGGTCGGCGCTGCTGTGCAGGCAGTAGGGTGGCAACAGCAAGATCCCGATCTCCTTTCTCCGGGGATCTCCTTGGTGTCTGCCTCCCTCATCTCACCCCCGGCTTCCCAGCACGGCTGCCAGCAGCCCGAGCGCGTGACTTACTGGATTTAGGCGCTGGCAGAGATCTGCAACTTGACGGAGCACCCAAAGCTGCCGGTTCTTCAATTGCTCTTCAGGAAATGAGGCTGTTACGTTGCATTTACGCACCTCTTCGATCCCGAAGTGAAGCGGCGCCACCCGCGCGCTGGTGCTACGCTACCGGGAGGGGCCTCGGGAGCCTTTCGGCTCCAAACTGCTGGTTCCGATGCAGCAGCCGTCGGAGGCGCTGGCTGTTGGAGCAGGAGGGCTGCCTGCACACCTACGGCAAGTGGCCCTGGGGACACCAGCGCCTCTCTGGGGCGAAGGGACAACCGGCTCGCCCTGGGGCAGCACCCCGGCTCCGTTCACCACCACTCTGACCGCAGCAGGATGCTCGGCCAGGCATGGAGAAGCAGTAGTGGCGGATGTTTTTCCAGTCACGTCTCCCCCGCGCTGGTGATGCCCTGGGGTCTACCAAGGGCACTGAGTTCTGTCACCTCCAGTGGGGCCACAGGGACAGAGCAGGGACACCCTGGGGACACTTTGCAGGAGGCTGGTGCAGCCAGACCGGCTCCCTGCAGCGCACTGCCGGGGAAATCACGCTTCGAGGAGGGCAGGGATTGGGAGGAGCAGCAGGGGATCCTGGAAAGCTTCCTCCCGTGGCAATCATCCCAGCCCACGGAAATATTCCTGCAGCTGAGTGCCGCGAGGGGAGTCCACCCATCTTCCCTGCACATCTCCCAGAGCGGAGATGGGAGCGCTGGGAGACTCCAACCTGGCAGCCAAGGCTGGGGGGCTGTGAGCTGGCATGCCTTGGCGAGCAAGGGAAGAGGGAATCCACGCTGGGAGAGAGGAGCCTGGGAGATCTGGTCCTTGCTCAAAGCAGCACCTGGGCAAGGCAGCAAGGTCACTGCCTTGAGATGTGGGGGGACAACCTCTCCTCCCCAAGCCCCCGTGCTGGCTGAGGAGTCGAACCTCTTCCCCACTGCACCGGCGTTGCAGGTGCCAGGGTGGATGACCTCCAGCAGCCCTCGGAGTCTTGCTCGGGAAGCAGCGCTTACACATCTTTCCCTAGAATAAGACCAGATGGGAACCCTCCCGTCCCTTCTGCTTTTACCCAGCCAGTGTTCCCAAGAAAAATGGTTGCTCCCGGCCCGCCTGGCTGTACGGAGCAGATCCCTCTGTCCATGGCCAGGGAGGATTGGATCCCTCATCCACAGCAGCAAACCCTTGACGTTGCGCTGCTGGTACCACCCAGGAGCGCGGCAGGAGGTCATGTGGCCGCGTTTGCTCCTGGCGCTGGGAATAGGCGGCAGCAAGGCTCGTCTTCTGCCGAATCCAGGGGAGCAGAAGGTGCTGGATCTGCTCCCCCACTTCCATGGGAACCATCATCCTGGTGTTTCCTTCCTGGGCGGTGGCACTCGAGGGTAAAAAATGCTGGTCCCAGGATTGCACCATCCAGCACTGCAGCAGAGTGAAGGAGTGGGAGGAAAATAGGACAGGACGGGAAACGCTCTCAGCAGAAATCGCCGTGTTTGTCCCTGGCCCAGCGGCTGACGGGATGGTGGTGTCCAGGGAAGTCCTCGCTGCACATCCCTGAGCCACTGGCTGTCCCGGAGGAAGGTGCCTCCGGGCGTTACGGGGGGGATCTGCCCTGCTCACGCTCCCTCCTGCCCCCGCAGGAGGGGGGGACAGGGACCAACAGAGAGGCAGCG
Organism: Chionis minor; assembly: GCA_013398295.1. Taxonomy (NCBI): domain Eukaryota; kingdom Metazoa; phylum Chordata; class Aves; order Charadriiformes; family Chionidae; genus Chionis; species Chionis minor. Next base: position 108,424 of record VZSF01010768.1, read on the forward strand.
GTGGTGGACACCGGGCAAAGTCCTTTCCCCAGTGCTGTGGGGAAAGCAGGGGAACCGAGGGAGAAATTATTTAGCCACGTTCCTCTTCCCAACATCGGCGTTTTCCTGCTGGCTGCAGGAGGTGAGATGAGGAGCTAGCGTACCCGGCGCCAGGTCCGGGCCCTGTCCGTGTCTGAGCTGGCACGGCTGTACGGAGTCGGGGGGGACAGGGCTGGGGCTTCTGAACCAGGCGGACAGTCTGAAACAGCATGGTGGGCGTCCCTGCTGCTGGTGACGGGGCGGCCCCAATGGCAATGGGGGGTGACAACAGCCGGGACTGGGAGGTGATGGAGAACAGCTTGAGCCTGTGACCTCGGGGCCAAGCGGGCAGCTGGAGCGGGGTTGGCAGGCTCCCCCCGCCAGCGAAGGGGACCATTCCTCCTCCTTCCAGGTGTTGATGAGGGAGCAGTGGGAGATCTGGGAGAGGGACATCGCCCAGGCAAGCTCTCCCTACCTGCCTAACACCCCCCGCCCTTTCCTGGAAGCGTCCTGTGGGTTCCTCCTGTCTCCCTGCCAGCACGTCTCCAGCATGCTCACGGTCCCGGGTGCCAGCTGAGTCACCGTGATGCCACTGCGCTTCCTTGGAACATCTCCCGTCCTCTGTTCTAGGAGCCATGAGGAGCCTGTAAATACATTCTTTGGCAGGGCTTTTGTTTTGATCTAATCACTCAGCTTCCTTCAAAGGCAGCAAGGAGAGGAACGGGAGTGAGGCAACAGGGCAGGTCACCAGGAGAGCCTGGGCGGCTGGAATTGGGGAGGATCAAACCCACAGGCTCCAGCCGGGGTGTGGACGGGCGGCTCAGCCCAGACTGACATGAGGCCGCGGCGTGTCACCCCCGGGCACCAACTGCCCCAGATCCTCCTCGGGGACCATCGTCACCTGTGACCATGCTTTGGCTGCCGGCACCGAGATGGGGCTGGGGTCCCCGCACCGCGGTGGGCGCCCAGGGTGAGACCTTCATCCCGCCACTGCCGCTGGGGTCGCAGCAGGACGGTCCGCCACGCGGCACCCAGCGACGGGAGAGGGCAAGCGGAGGGGTGACGAGCCCTCAGGCGGACCAGGCTCAGCGGGACGGCGCGCGCCATCCCCACGCCCAGCCATTCTGCATTATCCACGTTCCTGAGCGCACATGCAGCTCCGCCGAGGGATGGCAACCGGCTGAGCCGCGCTGGCTCCTTCCTGCCTCTGAGCCCTCTAATGAGCTTTGCTGGATGTCGCTAAGTAGATGAGCGTGAGCTGGAAAGCTTTGCTGCGGGCCGGTGACCGCTCCGGTGGCTCTGGCAGATGGGCTCCTGCTCCGCTGGCACCTGTTGAAGGAGCCGGAGCAGCATGGGGACAGTGCAGCCCGGTGGGACGCGGGACACAAGCACCCACCAGCCAGCGGGGATGCTTCTGCTGCGGCCACCCCGTCCCTCCAAGCGTGGGAGAAAACCCAGCAGCGACTCCATTATGAGGCCAGACCCGTCGGGTCACGACTCGCTCCGGCTGCTCCGGGAAGCCAAACCTCGGCTTCCGGCGGCCGGGAGAGTGAAGCCACCGCCGCCGCCACAGCGTGCAGGGTCTGCACAGTCACAGGGCGTCACTCTCTGTTCGGACACGGCTATTTTTAAAGCTGATATTGCTGCTTCCCTCCCTCCCTCACCAAGACAGCTTCACCCTTGCCCCAGTTCTTCGTTTGTTTTCGCCGCTCCCAGAGGGCAGCCGGGTGATGGCAGGTGACGGCAAAACCCCAAGAGTAAGAGATCACCAGAGAACACCAGCGCCAAAGGTCGCGCTCGGAGCGGTTGCTGCCGCGTGTGACTGAGCAGGGCCCCCAGAGGAGCTGCTTCCCTCCATCCCATGGAGAACGGCCGCGGCCAGAGGCTACCCGCTCCCCTGCCTGCCACGGCCTCACTGTGGCACCCCGAATCCCACCAGGATTCACAGCGCCGGGCAGCCGCCCCGGGGGACCCCGTTTGCTCATGCAGCCATGTCTGTCCCCGTCCCCATCGCCTCTCCCCACCCTCCTCTTCCTCCTCTCTCTCTCTCTCTCTCTCTCTCCGTAACACGCCCACGGCAAACTTTTCCCCCCTTCTGTGTTCCCGGCATCGGCAGCCGGGTTCGGTCCTCCAGCCCCTTCGCCTGCCAAGTTGGCAGCCGGCAGCAGGAATGGGCACGGCCAGGCAGGGCTGCTGGCCACCGGCCACTGGCCACTGCCAACCCCCTGCTCTGCCGGCACCTTCATCCTTATCGGGAAGGTGCCACTTGGCAGCTGGAGTGGCCCCGGAGTGCTGTGTTCCCACGCAGGCTGCCCAGCTGGATGGGGCCGGAGCTGGCACGTGCTCCCGGAAAACCGGGGCAGGGCACGGTGCAGAGTGCTGCCGTCTGGGATTGAGATAGATGGATGGATGGATGGACGGATGGACACGTGGGCGCAGGCCGTGCAGCGGGCAGCAGGTTCAGCCCAGGTGGCCCCTGCAGCCCAGCCGTGCACGGCCACCACTGTCATGTCACACCCGTGTCCCCACACAGCACATGGGGCCCCGCGTGTCACACACAGCACGGCCCCTCGCACACCCACAGGCCCATGTGCACACCTGGGCCCCTTGCACACCCAGAGCCCCTTGCACACACAACCCCTTGTGCACCCATGGCCCCTCGCACACCCACAGCCCCTCACACATGCCCCCCCCTCCCTTGCACACCCATGGGACCTCACACACCCGCATCCCCTTGCGCACCCACGGCCCCTTGCACACCCACGGCCCCTCGCACACCCACGGCCCCTCACATGCACACACCCCCCAAACCCCTCCTTGTGCACCAATGGCCCCTTGCACACCCACGACCCCTCGCACATATTCCCTTGCACACCCATGACCACTTGCACACCCACGGCCTCTCACACACACCCAACCCCTTGCACACCCAAATAATACACAGCCATGCGCACACACAAATACACACACAGAACCATGCGCACGCACACAAATACACACACATAGACAAATATACACACTCACAGTCATGCACACACAAATACACACACAGAACCATGCGCACGCACACAAATACACACACATAGACAAATATACACACTCACAGTCATGCACACACAAATACACACACAGAGCCACGCCCACACACACTCGCAGAGTCATGCACAAATACACACACAAATACACACACAAATACACACACAGCCATGTGCACATGCAAATACAGTCATGCACACACACAAATACACACACAGCCATGTGCACACGCAAATACACAAACACAAATACACACAAATACATGCACACAGCCATGCACACACACAAATACACACACAAATACACACAGTCATGCACACTTACAAATACACAAATACACACACACTTATGTTTACAGACAAATACACACACAGAGCCATGCACACACACAAATACACAAATACACACACAAATACACACCCACTTATGCGCACACACAAATACATACAAAGCCGTGCACACACAGAAATACACCCACAAATACACACACAGTCATGCACACACACAAATACACACACAAATACACACACACAAATAGAGTCATGCACACACACAGCCATGCGGACACACAAATACACAAATACACACACACAAATACAGACATGCACACACAGTCATGCTCACACACAAATCCACACAAATCCACACACACAAATAGTCATGCACACACACAGCCATGCACACACACAAATGCACACACAAATACACACACAGAGCCATGCTCACACACAAATACACACACACACACAAATACACACACACAAACAGTCATGCACACACACACCCCCAGTAACGCGCACACAGAGTAATGCAAACACTCACACACTCACTCACACTCGCNTGCTCCGGGAAGCCAAACCTCGGCTTCCGGCGGCCGGGAGAGTGAAGCCACCGCCGCCGCCACAGCGTGCAGGGTCTGCACAGTCACAGGGCGTCACTCTCTGTTCGGACACGGCTATTTTTAAAGCTGATATTGCTGCTTCCCTCCCTCCCTCACCAAGACAGCTTCACCCTTGCCCCAGTTCTTCGTTTGTTTTCGCCGCTCCCAGGGGGCAGCCGGGTGATGGCAGGTGACGGCAAAACCCCAAGAGTAAGAGATCACCAGAGAACACCAGCGCCAAAGGTCGCGCTCGGAGCGGTTGCTGCCGCGTGTGACTGAGCAGGGCCCCCAGAGGAGCTGCTTCCCTCCATCCCATGGAGAACGGCCGCGGCCAGAGGCTACCCGCTCCCCTGCCTGCCACGGCCTCACTGTGGCACCCCGAATCCCACCAGGATTCACAGCGCCGGGCAGCCGCCCCGGGGGACCCCGTTTGCTCATGCAGCCATGTCTGTCCCCGTCCCCATCGCCTCTCCCCACCCTCCTCTTCCTCCTCTCTCTCTCTCTCTCTCTCTCTCCGTAACACGCCCACGGCAAACTTTTCCCCCCTTCTGTGTTCCCGGCATCGGCAGCCGGGTTCGGTCCTCCAGCCCCTTCGCCTGCCAAGTTGGCAGCCGGCAGCAGGAATGGGCACGGCCAGGCAGGGCTGCTGGCCACCGGCCACTGGCCACTGCCAACCCCCTGCTCTGCCGGCACCTTCATCCTTATCGGGAAGGTGCCACTTGGCAGCTGGAGTGGCCCCGGAGTGCTGTGTTCCCACGCAGGCTGCCCAGCTGGATGGGGCCGGAGCTGGCACGTGCTCCCGGAAAACCGGGGCAGGGCACGGTGCAGAGTGCTGCCGTCTGGGATTGAGATAGATGGATGGATGGATGGACGGATGGACACGTGGGCGCAGGCCGTGCAGCGGGCAGCAGGTTCAGCCCAGGTGGCCCCTGCAGCCCAGCCGTGCACGGCCACCACTGTCATGTCACACCCGTGTCCCCACACAGCACATGGGGCCCCGCGTGTCACACACAGCACGGCCCCTCGCACACCCACAGGCCCATGTGCACACCTGGGCCCCTTGCACACCCAGAGCCCCTTGCACACACAACCCCTTGTGCACCCATGGCCCCTCGCACACCCACAGCCCCTCACACATGCCCCCCCCTCTCTTGCACACCCATGGGACCTCACACACCCGCATCCCCTTGCGCACCCACGGCCCCTTGCACACCCACGGCCCCTCGCACACCCACGGCCCCTCACATGCACACACCCCCCAAACCCCTCCTTGTGCACCAATGGCCCCTTGCACACCCACGACCCCTCGCACATATTCCCTTGCACACCCATGACCACTTGCACACCCACGGCCTCTCACACACACCCAACCCCTTGCACACCCAAATAATACACAGCCATGCGCACACACAAATACACACACAGAACCATGCGCACGCACACAAATACACACACATAGACAAATATACACACTCACAGTCATGCACACACAAATACACACACAGAGCCACGCCCACACACACTCGCAGAGTCATGCACAAATACACACACAAATACACACACAAATACACACACAGCCATGTGCACATGCAAATACAGTCATGCACACACACAAATACACACACAGCCATGTGCACACGCAAATACACAAACACAAATACACACAAATACATGCACACAGCCATGCACACACACAAATACACACACAAATACACACAGTCATGCACACTTACAAATACACAAATACACACACACTTATGTTTACAGACAAATACACACACAGAGCCATGCACACACACAAATACACAAATACACACACAAATACACACCCACTTATGCGCACACACAAATACATACAAAGCCGTGCACACACAGAAATACACCCACAAATACACACACAGTCATGCACACACACAAATACACACACAAATACACACACACAAATAGAGTCATGCACACACACAGCCATGCGGACACACAAATACACAAATACACACACACAAATACAGACATGCACACACAGTCATGCTCACACACAAATCCACACAAATCCACACACACAAATAGTCATGCACACACACAGCCATGCACACACACAAATGCACACACAAATACACACACAGAGCCATGCTCACACACAAATACACACACACACACAAATACACACACACAAACAGTCATGCACACACACACCCCCAGTAACGCGCACACAGAGTAATGCAAACACTCACACACTCACTCACACTCGCACCCACACTCCCAATGACGTACCCACGCACCCTCCCCCCCCCCTCCCCTCCCCGCCCCGCTCCGCGTTAGCCGGGCAGCGCCGTGAGTGNGGCATGCGTGTGCCCCGCCGCCCGCAGGGGAGGCACGGCCGGGCCCGCTGTCGCCCTGCCGGTGGCCCGGCCGTCCCCTCCAGCTCTGCAGGGGGGCGCCCCGGGTCACCCTCCCCCCGCCCCGTGTCGCAGGGCGGGCGGGGGGCACCGGCTGTGGGGGGGATTGAGGAGGGCCCGGCGGGGGGGCCCCCAGCCCCAGCGGGGGTCCCCGGGTCGGGCGTGCGAGCCCACCGCTTCGCTGGCCACCTCTTAGCCCAGGGCTAGCGGGGCCGGAGCGCAGGTGGCCCCCGAGGGGCGGGAGCCCAGCTGGGGGCTGCTCGCCCTGGGCTCGCTGCGGGTGCTGCCCGTCCCCGGCTGAGGCAGGGGGTGAAGCCCCCCCCCCGTCGCGCCCCAGACTAGGTGCCTTTGGCCAAATCCATGAGGCCACCGGTTCTGCCAAAAGTTTGGCTCTTCATGAGCACCTGCAAACTCTCCGGACGAGGCAGCGACGGTATTTTTGGAAGGAAGGAACGATGCGGCAGCTTCTTCCCTCCCCTCTGCCGCTGCCCCAGCCCGGGGGCTTGTGGACACAATTCAGTCACCCAGGGCCACTGGCCCCCTCCTCACCTCGCTGCGGGCCTGTGGCCAGGCACAAAAACGGCCCCCCCACCCCGGTTCTGCAAATGGGCCCCAGCCCTCTTTGCATTTACTTCCATGTTTTGAGGCCTGAAGTTCGCATTTTGGGGGGGGAAGTGGGGGGCAAAAGGCGAACGGGTGGAGTTGCTGGTTCTGCGAGGCCACCGGGTCCTGCGTGCTCGGTGCCTGCACCGGCTCGGCGGCCCCCGCGGAAGTTTTATTGCTCTGTTTGCACATCCTCTCGCGCTGCGGTAGGTGAGGGAGGGGGTTTTTTTATACGCTCTGGTTGTGCTGTGACTCTTGGCATCTCTGTGAGCAGCAAGAGGGGGAAGGAAAAGTGGCGGCGAGGGCTGCGCGTCTCCAGACACGCATAGCTGGTCTGGTGGCCGCCAGCCCCAGTTGCTTTTAGCAAGACCCAGCCACAGGAGACCAAACTTCCCGGACACGCAGGCGTCAGAAATCACTTGCTCTTCCTGCAAAAGCTGGCCAAAACAAAGTCCTTCCCCCTGCACCATGGGTTCTAATGTGTTTAATTTTCAGCATGGGCACTGCGGGGAGCGGAGAGGCATTTCCCGCTCCGGCAGCAGCGTGAAAAGCACCTGGGTACCAACAGCCCTCTTCAGGTATATGATGCCACCGTCCTGGGCACCGTGTGGTCCCTGGCACGGCCATGGAGATGGAGGCACCCGGCAGGGTCTGCGGCTCATCTTCTAGGGATCACACAGTGCCTCTGCAAGTTGGTGGGGAGAAACGCTGATTTTATTTTAAAAAAAGAAAAAAAAAAAAAGGCAATGTCTGCCATTTCCAGGCCTCGTTTCTATGGGAACAGGACATCAGAAGAGGAGAAATGCGGCAAGTGCTCTAAAATAACTGCCAGCTCCCCGGAGCACGTGGCCTTTCCTCGGCTCACCCAGCCCCTTCTGCTGAGACGGTGGTCGGGGACGGCCAGCTCTTGGTGACGAGGTGGTGTGGAAGTGGGTCCGGAGGTGGGATACCGTGGCCTTGATCCCTGCCGATCCTCCTCAGCCTGTCCTCATCTAAATCCACTATCAGGAGAGCTCCGGTCCAGGCTGGCAGCTGGCACGGCCACCACGCTATCCGGCATGGCTCTGCGCCGCGCTTGGCAGCATGGCAGGGGCTGGCAGTGCCGGCCGGGTGGTGAGGACCTGTCTGGCTCCCACCCCTTTGGGTTACAGGCAGGTGGGAGGGTCACCTTCCTCCTGACCTCCCTGGGGACGTCCAGGACGAATCCGCACTCGCGTGTTTAGGAGACTCTTCCTCCCGCTGCGGTAGAGTGCCGAGAGCAGGGTATTTCCAGCAAGGGGGAGAGGAACTGGGTTGTTCTCCCAGAAGGTCGTGGTGGTCATCTCCTCTCTTCCCCCAGATCTTTGTCTGTGCCTCTTGCTGGGGGAGGCAGGCTTCTCTTGCAGCACCTAGTGCTGAGCTCGGGCAGGAGAGCGTCTCTGGAGGGGACAGCCCAACCTGCCACTGCGCGAGTGGGCAACGCATCGCCAGGTGTCCTCCGGCAAGCTGCACACTGTGCTTCTGAGGTCATCCTGATCCGACTGTGCTCAACCCTCCGTTCCTGCCAGAAGCGGTCCCAGGTGTGGACAGGGTCCCCACCTGCGCTGCCTGTGGTCATGGGCACGTCGGGGCTGGTCCAGGCAACACCTTCCGAAAAAGGCTTTCCCTTTTGGATTGAAAAAAATAATTTCTGTGGATTCCCTGAGCCTAGAAAACCATTTTTGCTTTCAAATCTGGTAAGAGTAGCCCAGTAGTGACTGAGCTTCTTCTTTCTCTCATTCTCCAGCAAGTGAAAGGTCCAGTACGGGTTTTCTCGAGACCCTAAAAAGCTTCAAAAAAATGTGTTGGCAATAATGAAGTTTTCTGTCTTTGCGTAGTGTTTGTGTTACCCAAGAGCTGCTTGACATTTTCTCAGCGATGTAGCAGCCCCGATGACAGCCCTAAGACCTGCGGGGGCAGTCAGGTCGGGGTGGG
>VZSF01010768.1:124600-152101 GCA_013398295.1 Chionis minor
AGGACAAGAGGAAATGGCCTCAAGTTGTGCCAGGGGAGGTTTAGGTTGGATATTAGGAAAAACTTGTTGACCGAAAGGGTTATCAAGTATTGGCACAGGCTGCCCAGGGAGATGGTGGAATCGCCATCCCTGGAGGTATTTAAAAGCCGGGTAGACGTGGTGCTGAGGGACATGGTTTAGGGATGGTTTTGGCCGTGTAGGTTTATGGTTGGACTCAATGATCTTGAAGGTCTCTTCCAACCCAAGTGATTCTGTGGTTCTATGTTCTCCGTGCTGCGCGGGGGCACCAGTGCCTGGAGCCAGGGACTTGCCCAGTCCCATTCCAGTCTGGGACACAGATCCCGTGTCCTGGTGCCTGCAGACACTAAGCTCCGGCAGAAGAAACTTCACTGGCTGCAATAGTTTTGCTCTGCTTTACCTCCCCCCTGCTTGCCTGTCCCAGCCTTTCATTGCATTACAGTATTTTTAGCTCCCAGCCCTGTTAAGCGTTGCGCAAGGCTGCCTTGCCTTGGTGAAAGCTGTTTCCTTTGCTGTCCCGGCTGCGGCTGGTCCCAAGCCACAGGCTCTCCTTGCAGGAATTGCGGCGTTGCCGTTGCCTGCAGGAGTGGCACAGGCAAGCGCTGCGCTGCCTGCTCCCGGGCAGAGCCTCAGTGCCGGGGAAAAGGGCAGGCAACGAGCTCGGCTCATTCAAACCCGGCAGCGTGGCGGGGAAGGCTCTACAGGAGGGTGGTTTGAGATGGAGCTGTGTTTGGGGAAGGGGACACCTTGGCTGGAAAGTCTGGAAGAATGCGGGAACTGGCACAGCGTTGTTCCTAGGCTCCACAAAAACCCAGATTGTGAAACTGGGAAACGCAAGAGTGCTTCTGCTGAATGGTGTTTGCACGCGCTGAACCCCCTTACTGTGTTTGATCTGCCTTCAGTGTTTTCATCTTGTTTTTTTTTTTTTTTTTTTGCCTGCAGAAACGCCAGATCTTGGTGACAGTCATCGAAATCTGCCTGCCGCTGCTCTTCGCTGCCATCCTGATAGCCCTGCGGCACCGGGTGCATTCCATCAGCCACCCCAACGCCACCATCTACCCCACCGAGTCCGTGGATGACCTGCCAGGCTTCTTCTACCGCCGGCACCCCAGCAACCCCTGGGAGCTGGCGTACGTCCCCTCCAACAGCAGCGCTGTCCGCAGCATTGCCGAGGCGGTGGAGAGAGCTTTACCCATCAGCATCAGAGGTGAGCAGGGGCCAGGGGCTGCCGCTTCCACCCCAGAAATCGGAATTCTCACTCTGGTTAATCCTGATGCTCTGTTCCTGGGATGGAGCAGGGTTTTTTTTCAGAACTTCAAGGCAGCGCTTTCATTTTCGTTTCACAAAAACGATGGGATTTTTGGTTTGATTTTTGGTCGCACTTTGTTGCAGTTTCCAGCTGGAAAAACATTGCCCTAAAATAGTTAAAGAAAGTGGCTGTCACTTCTCCGAGATAAATTATTTTTGGAAGTCTTGTTGCACAGAAAATTTTAGCACTTAATGTTCCAAACTGGAGATGACGTTAGGATTTTCTCTGAGAGGAGAGCTGGCTCCTTCTCTTGAGGAGGAGGAATTGTCGGTGTGCCCTGGGATGGGTCCCATATATACTCCCCGTGGCTGACAGCCACGGTGTTTCCCAGCTCAGGCTGGAGCCATCCCTTGTGTCCTGGCCCGAACTGATGTTTTGGGTGGTGGCTGAGCGTGGCAGAGTTTGCCGTGCTCCGTGCCTGCATCTCCGTCTTTCCCTGCTCTGCAGCTCAGGGCTTCGCCTCGGAGCGGGACTTTGAGGAGTACGTCAAGTCGGACAACCGCTCGGGCAACGTGCTGGCTGCCGTTGTCTTCAAGCACCGCTTCCCGCAGAGCACGGCCCCGCTGCCCCTCCAGGTGAGCGGGGACACGGGGGAATGCGGCCGGGGGGTGACAGTGTGTGTTCCCCCCGGCCCCGCCATCTGCCACCCAGCCATTGCGCTACCCTTGCTGTGCTCCTTCCAGGTCGACTATGAGCTGCGCTTCAAGTACAGCCCGAGGAACGCGCCGCGAAGCGAGCAGACGGGTCTGAACCCCAACCTGGACCGGGACTGGCACACCAGCTACCTCTTCCCGCTCTTCCAGCTGCCCGGGCCCCGGGAAGCCAAGTTCGCCGATGGCGGGACGCCAGGTAAGGGCCACTGCTCCCTCACCACGCAGCCAAAGAGATGGCTGTGATTTTCTGTGTGGCAACTCATCTCGTTACAGAGATTCACCGAGGCTCTGAGCTTTTGAATAGTTTAACTAAAAAAAAAAAATTAAATTAATTTTTAAAATTAATTAATTTTATCTAAATATTTAAAATATTTATTATATTTATTATCTATAATAGTTATTCAAATTTTATCCTGTGGCTTCTTGGGCCCTGCTGGTCCTGGGTACCTCTGCTGAGCAGGGTTGGATAAGAATAAATTTTCTCTACATGAATCTTTTTTAAACTTAATTTTTTTTCCCCCTTTTATATTTTTAACGGAAAATTTATTTCAGGGCCCGAACTGCTCAGTGTTTGTCGTGCTGCTTAAATACTTTAAACAGAGTGATTTCTGTGGTTTGAGTGTAGGTTTTTAAAGCAAGCCAAACCACTGCCCGAGCAGGAGGCAGCGGGGACGCTGCTCGAGCTGGCGCTGCCTTGGGACTTGGGTTTTTTGGGAGCTTCCTCTGTGGCTGTAGAAGGGATATTCCCTTCGGTTGGGTTTCTCCTTCCATCGTTCAATAGCGATCTCAAGGAAAAGGTTGAGGCTGAGAAAGCGGGCAAACAGGTTTTGCTCACACAGTGTAAATAAACCTGAGCCCAAGAGGACGGTATCTCCCGGTTCAAATGTCCTGCAGGACGGGGTGACCGGCAGCCCAGATCAATTCCCTCGTGACAGTGTTTGCTTAGTAAATTAGTTAATGTAAAACATTGCTCATGATCTCGTATTCTTATTTTCCCTTCTCTGTCTAAGTCACTTTAAACAACTAACTTTCAAAATGCTCGTCTGGGGCTTTGTGAGCAGGATTTGAGTTTCCGTTCAAGTAGCACGTGGCAGAAATCCCACATAAAAGTAAACCAGTTGAAAATTAAAAATCTTTCAGTGTTTTCTAACGCACAAAAATTGAAGCCAAATGGGTGAGTAACGGGATATATTCTTCCTCACCAAAACCTGCGTAGTATCCCATATTCTCTTGGTTTACGCAAAAAAAAAGGATGAAATACAAGCTGAGCAGCGGTGGTGGTGGTTAATGATGATGGAGAATCTCCCCCCTTACAAAAATACAGCCGTGCCTGCAGAAGGGTGGCTGCGGTTTAAATTGAGTTTCCCTGCCAGCTGCTTTTAAATTATGATTATGAGAGATTTGAATTGCCATAATAGAAATCCTTCCCGAGCCCCTCGGTGTCTGCCCGAGTGTGTTTATTTAGCGAGGTTTATTTTGCTTTTTCCTACAAGGTCTTTTTCTTCCCTGTTCTTCCCAAGCAGTCCCTCCCGCAAAGGCTGTTTCTCTCCTTGTGCCAGCACCTCCCTCCAAAACCCGGCCCCATCTCTATTCCACTGTATTGTTTTTGCCGTGCAGGCTACATCCGAGAAGGTTTCCTGGCGGTGCAGCACGCGGTGGACAGGGCCATCATGCAGTACCACGCCAACGCCAGCTCCGCCAGCCTGCTGGAGAACATCACAGTGGTGGTGCAGCGCTTCCCCTACCCGGCGTACGTCAACGACCTCTTCCTCCTCGCCATCCAGAACCAGCTGCCCCTGCTGCTCATGCTCAGCTTCACCTACACCTCCCTCAACATCGTCCGCGCTGTTGTCCACGAGAAGGAGAAGAAGCTGAAGGTAATAACGAGCGGTGGGACGTCAGGGTTGCTCCCCTCCCTTTGCGGTGTTTCCCAACGAATTGCTGCCTTTAAATTAGGAACAAAATCCCCATCAGGTTTGGAGCCAGCAAGCAGGAGGTGGGGATGGCAGTGGATTAGCAAGACCCAGGGAGGAATGTCGCTAATCCTGCCACTGGGACGTGGCTCGGCTCTCCTTGCCATGCGGCCAAGGCTGCTGGACCAAAGGGCTGGCATTTCGCTTGGGCTGGAAGGTGGCTTGGAGAGAGGGCAACGCTCACGGATTCCAGAGCTTTGCAGGTTCAGGAGTTCGGCGTGCAGGAAGGAAGATCTTTGTCTTTTGAACGTAGAAACGCCTGGGTCTGAGTTGTGTTGTGGGGGCGGTTGGAGCTCAGCTGACACGGTGGTTGCGACAGCGGGGATGAGTGTGCAGGGCTTGGCTTCCCCTGGGCCTTGGCTTGTCCTGCCCTCTGCCCTGCTGCCAGGTGACCGCGGTGGTCCTGCTGGCCTCAAAACTAAAAGGTTCAGCTTGGCTCTCCGGGGAGATGTTCTCCCGCAGCAGTGACAGCCCCTGTCCAGGGAGGTGGGGGCATGCCATGCGATGCAATGCTGCACAGGACCACTTCAGTGCCACCTGGAGCTGCCACCTCCTTCGCCAGTGTTGCAGGGCAAAGCCAACACCACCCTGGCCATGCCTGGGAAGTGTGGGCGCAGCCCTGGGTGACGGCATGACCTCCCCGCAGGAGTACATGCACATGATGGGCCTCAGCAACTGGTTGCACTGGAGCGCCTGGTTCCTCATGTTCTTCCTCTTCCTCCTGGTGTCCGTGTTTTTCGTCACCGTGCTCTTCTGCGTCCAGGTGAGTGTCTTTCCCCAGGCCACCATCCTGCAGGCCAGAAGCTCTGTGCTGGCAGGGCGCAGGGATGACAAGGCTCCTCTGCTGTGAGCTGGACTGTCCTGGTGTCTCAGGACTCCTCCACATGTGTAACAGAGGCTGGATTTGGACTTTCCCAGAGCTGGGTGGGCAGCGCTGCCCTCAACAGCTGCCTTTCACCACAGGAGTGACCTCCCCAGGGCAGGTCTGGGGGGTGGGAGACCCACGGACACCTGGGAGGCCCAGGGAATCCCGTGCAGAGCAGGACCCCCCTGCTCCCACAGCCCTGCACACCCTTGGAGGGACTCGAGCTCTCCTCTCTGCTTGTACCCACACCATGAGAAGCAGGAGGTGGCTGCCAGGATGCTAAGCGAGGTGTCCCCTGCCTCCCCTGCCACGTCTCACAAGGGCAACCTGTATTTCCTCCCTCTGGAGTGGTCTAGGAGGGTCTGGACGTTCTCACCTGTCTCTCAGTTTGTCTTTAACCCAATGGAGAGCATCAAGTCTTGGCTGCCCACACATGCCTGAAGCCATGGCCAGCTTCAGCAGCCCTGGGCGTAACCACATTTTCTTGGTAGGTGAGCGAGCAGGGAGCGGTCCTCACCAACAGCGACCCCACGCTGGTGTTCACCTTCCTCGCCATCTTCTCCATCTCCTCTATCTCCTTCAACTTCATGGTGAGCACCTTCTTCTCGAGAGGTGAGTCCCTCCCAGGCATTGCTGACCCACGGGGCTGGGGGGAAAAAAAATCTGTAAAATCTTTGGTTCATTTTAGCTGGGAGGCAGCTCTGGAGATCATTGGTCCATCCTGCTCAAAGCAGGACCAGGCCCAGAGCTACGTGAGGTTGCACAGGACTCTGTTGAATAACTTGCTTTGACGTGCTAGGAGGGGGAAACACCTTTCTTCCCTTTTTTGGCTGGATTTTCTCCACGCCATGTGAGAAGGGATGTGTGTGCTGTTGCTTCCCAAACCAAGCAAGCTCATGTGCTAGGACATCATCTGGCCCGTTTAGCCCCAGGATGCTCCGGTCTGGAATGGGCAGGGTGCTTCTGCAGCTGTCCGCTGCTGGGTCAGGGTCTGGTGCTGCTCCTGCCTTGCCATGGGACATGGGCACGTCCTCGTCCTGCCCTGCTGTAACCACGCTTGGTCCAAAAGGCTTGAGTCTCCCTGGATGGAAAGCTGGTGAGAAATATTTGGCGGCATCACCGTATTATTGACATTTTCTGTCCTGCTTTTCTCTGTGTTGGCAGCAAATGTCGCGGCTGCCGCTGGCGGCTTCCTCTACTTTTTCTCCTACATCCCTTACTTCTTCATCTCGCCCCGCTACGATCTGATGTCCCACAGCCAGAAGCTGGCGTCCTGCCTCATCTCCAATGTGGCCATGGCCATGGGGGCACAGCTTATAGGCATGTTTGAAGGAAAAGGTGAGCGAGTCTCTCCTTTGCGTGTGGTGGGTTGGGAGTGGCTTGGTGTGCGGGGTGAAGGGTGGAAATAAGTCAGGGAGCAGCGCTTCCCTGCTCCTAACGAGAGCAGGAGGGCTAATTGATGATTGCTCCTGCAGGTCTTATCAGCACCAGGGCTCTGCCCCTCCGAAGCTGTGCCCCTGGCAGTCTGGGCTGTGCAAAACGCCATCATCGCTTTAATTACAAAGCAAATTCTGTTCTAAGGGATGGGAATCCGTTGCATTTCCTTCTTCCCTATATATATCTTTAATTTCTATGTTAATAAGAATTTCCTCTTGGTTCTGGCAGAGGCCATGCATTTGCAAAGTGACGGCACTAAAAAGGCAGCTGCGGTGATGGAAGGGAAGTGGCTGGAAAAGAGATTTTTTTTTTTTCTTCCCCGGGTGGTTGCAGAGAACGTGATGGATGAAGCGTGATGGGGTGGGGAACCTCGAGATGTCAGTGTGCTTTCTGCTGCGTCTTTTCCCTCCATCCCTAGAAGGGACTGTAGAGATGTGCACGTGCGCCTTGTTACCGAGCAGTGAATTAGGACAGGGGGTGCTACCCTACGGCCTTGGAGAGCACCATGTCCTTCTGGGGACGCAGAGGTAGGTGGTGCCCGCTGTGCCTTGCAGGGACCGGCGTTCAGTGGAGGGACCTCCTGAAGCCAGTCAGCGTGGACGACAACTTTACCTTAGCCCAGGTGCTGGGGATGCTGCTCCTGGACTCGGTGCTCTACGGCGTGGTGGCCTGGTACGTGGAGGCTGTCTTCCCAGGGGAGTACGGCGTGCCCCAGCCGTGGTACTTCTTCTTGACGGTAAGCACTGCTTGCGCACCCCTTCCAGGGGGCTTGATGGGCATCGCTTGGGGGTGGTCCCTGCTTCTGTGCTACGCAGTGGGCTAGGCTAACGCACGATGGTGGCACCGCCTGGCCTCCAAAACCAAGGGATCTGCAGCATGTCCTCAATAAAAGCTGATGCAGCTGTATGTTTTGCTGAATACAAAGATCTTCTGGGCTTTAAATCGTTGTCCCAACGCTTCTTAGCGTGCAGAGTGTTGTTAAGTGTCTCCGTGCCCAAGCGAAGGCGTTGGAGAGAAGCCCCAGGTGTGAGCAACTGGATCCAGTCATTTGAAACTCCCCGAGTGCTGTGATCCGGGCCCAGCGGGGCAGTCTGCGTCCCGCTGCCAGCTCCCCCCCGCCACCCCATGCTAGTGCCAGGGGAGTTGTGACGACTGTCACCGTGTCAGCTGAGCTGCCCCTGCTCTGCCAAGTCAAACACTTGGCATCATCTTCAGTGGCTGTCGCTGTGGCGGCAGTTACTGCGGCTCAGCTGGCTGCTGAGAATTCTTCCAGCCACAGCGACACGGGCAGTGTTGATCCCGTGGCCGTGTCCCTTCTTATTTGATCAGGAGGTTTTTCCTCCTCCCCTCTAAATTCCTTATCCCGACATGGTTTCACCCCGGCATCCCATTCCCTCTTGCAGCTTGACCAGGGCAGCGAAGACAAAGCTGTCTACCAAAAGCTGCAGCAGGATGCTGATTTTAGGCTGGGAGCTGTTGAATTTCCACAGGGATTTAAAGTCCCAAATGCTTATTTTCATTCCTAGAGAGCTGGGTCAAAAAAAAAAAAGACTGTAATTGCAGCTGGACCTCAGACTTTTTGTATTCAGTTTAGTGTATGTCAAGGTTTTTGAGGGGATGATCATCTGTTGTGTGGGCTTTTCTGGGCAGGGTGCTTCTGCCTGAGCAATTTTGCTTCTCGTCAAAGTACTAACCTTTTCCATGGGGATGAAGATGGGGAAAAGCTGCCTGTGTAATCACGGGAAATCCTGCTGTGAGGGGAAGGCAGCAGGGCAGGAGGAGCAGTTTCATCCTCTGTCTGACCTGCCTGCTGAAGATGTGCTGATTGGCAATTCCCAGGCCAAGGAGAGTGATCTTGGAGATCCCTGGGAGGCATCTGCGTGGCAGGAGGAGGGTGGACTAGGCTGGGGAGAAGGGATGGTCTCTGTCGTGCCTGAGTTTCCGTCTGTCTGTCTTGATCAGCCCTCGTACTGGTGCGGGCGCCCCAGGACTGTTGTGGGAAAAGAGAAGGAGGAGGAGGAGGACCCCGAGAAAGCTCTGAAGAGCCAGTACATTGAAGAGGAACCTGCTGACCTCGTGTCGGGAATCAAAATAAAGCACCTTTCCAAGGTACCGGCTGCCCAGCACAGCGCTAACACGTTGTAGTGTTGGGTTTTGTAAAAAATGCTGCCTGCAGGCAGCTTCCTTGTCGTTGCGATGCCGTCCTCGCCGAGGGCTGCGTCGCTCAGCTGCTGTAAGGCAGGTGAAGCTCTTTCCCAGAGCTGGCTGCATTTTGTTGTGTGCCACTGGATTGAAAACTGATTAGTGGGTCAGTCTCTGAGGGTTGTGATTGGTGGGGCAGAGTCTAGTTGGAGGCCTGAGACTAGTGGTGTTCCCCAGGGGTCAGTGCTGGGTCCAGTCCTGTTCCATGTACCCATCAATGACCTGGATGAAGGGATGGAGTGTCCCATCAGCCACTTTGCTGATGACACGAAACTGGGAGGGGTGGCTGACACCCTGGAAGGCCGTGCTGCCATTCAGCGGGACCTGGACAGGCTGGAGAGTTGGGCAGGGAGAAACCTAGTGAAGTTCAAGAAGGGCAAGTGTAGGGTCCTTCACCGGGGGAGGAATAACCCCCCAGGCACCAGGACAGGTTGGGGGTGACCAGCTGGAAAGCAGCTCTGCAGAGAGGGACCTGGGAGTCCTGGTGGCCAACAGGATGCCCATGAGCCAGCAATGTGCCCTGGTGGCCAACAAGGTCAATGGCATCCTGGGGTGCCTCAAGAGGAGTGTGGCCAGCAGGTGGAGGGGGGTCATCCTGCCCCTCTGCTCTGCCCTGGGGAGGGGCATCTGGAGTCCTGTGTCCAGTGCTGGGCTCCCCAGTTCCAGAAGGACAGGGAACTGCTGGAGAGGGGACATCAAAGGGCCACAAAGATGATGAGGGAGCTGGAACATCTCTCTTATGAGGAAAAGCTGAGGGAGTTGGGTCTTTTTAGTCTGGAGAAGAGCAGGCTGAGGGGGGATCTCATCAATGTTTACAAATACTTAAAGGGAGGGGGCCAGGCTTTTTTCAGTGGTGCCCAGTGACAGGACAAGGGGCAATGGGTACAAACTTGAACCTAGGAAGTTCCATGTGAACATGAGGAGGAACTTCTTTCCTTTGAGGGTGGCAGAGCACTGGCACAGGCTGCCCCGAGAGGTGGTGGAGTCTCCGACTCAGGAGACATTCCCAGCCCGCCTGGGCTCCATCCTGTGGCACCTGCTGTAGGTGGACCTGCTCTGGCAGGGGGGGTTGGACCAGATGATCTCCAGAGGTCCCTTTCAACCCTTAACATTCTGTGATTCTGTGAAGTGTTAGGTACTAGCAGCAACATGTATATTTGAGTTGAATTAGACCTGTTGTCTAATGCCAACACCACGTGAGCATCATGGGCTTTGAATGGATAGGGCAGATCTGAGAGCGCTTGCCTCAAGCGCAGCATCAGCTCGTTAACATGATCTCCACAGGTCTTCAAAGTGGGAAACAAGATGAAAGAGGCAGTCAAGGACTTAACGGTGAACATGTACGAAGGGCAGATCACCGTCCTGTTGGGACACAACGGTGCTGGGAAGACCACCACTCTGTCCATGCTCACGGGTAGGAGCCACGTCCTGCTGTGGGGCTGGCATGGGGCAGGGAAGGGCTGATGGCTCCGCTTGCAAAGCGGGGCCGAACCCCATCTCTGAGGTTGGGGAGGGGATTTTGCTGTTCCCTAGGGCACCTTCAGTTCACTGAGCTGTTGGCCAGGGATCCTGGGGTATTGAGAGGCACGTCACTGCCTGGGGACGTGGAGGGAGGTTAGGGCGTCCTTGCTGAGCCCTCCACAAGAGTGGGATCAGCTGGTGGGGGAATCGACAGCCAGTCTTAGTGTTGGAGAGCCCTGAGAAGAGAAAGGACCTGCTGTAGGATGGGTCTCTGCAGGCTTTGTCATGATAAGGCAGGGAGGGCACAGGCCGAGAACTGATCTTCATCATTCCTGAGCTGCTGAGCTCCAGGCAGCCTATTTTGGCATGGTGGACATGGTGACCTTTGACATGGTGACCTTTGATGGTCCTTTCTTCCCTGTTCCCTGCCATTCTGTGCTGCTCCTGCCAGCCCAGGGCGCTCGGGACCTTCCCTGGAGGTCTGCCCTGGCCTCTCCCGGACCTCTGCCAGGCTCACCTGCCCACTTCACTCCTTGCGTGCCCGCTCTGGTGGCACTGCCAAGTCCACCTCCCGCCTATGGATGCCGTGCAGCCCACCCTGTGGGCGGGAGGAGAAAGCTGCCATGCCCCAGCTTGAGCAAGAGACCAGCTTGCTCTGACTCTTGGCCGAAGGCTGGGGTGGGGGCCATGCTGGGCAGGACCATCACCTTTCTGCTGGCTTTTTGCCACCTGGCGTTATCCTCAGCACTGAGCCAAGGTTGCTGCGTCTTGCTCCTCCCAGGTCTGCACTCTCCCACGAGCGGACAGGCCTACATCAACGGTTATGAGATCTCCCAGGACATGGTCCTCATCCGCCGCAGCCTGGGCCTGTGTCCGCAGCATGATGTCCTCTTTGACAACATGACGGTGGAAGAGCACCTCCACTTCTACGCTGGGGTGAGCATGGTGCTTTGGGGGGAGCACTGCTGGGCCCCTGGGAGCCAGCCCTGGGGGAGGCACCTTGCAGCAGCCTGTGGCTTCCTGAGGCTGGGAAAGCATGGTGAGATCCATCAAGTGGGTCCAGAGGAGGCCACAAAAATGATCAGGAAGTGGAACACCTCTCCTCTGAGGACAGACAGAGAGAGTTGGGGTTGTTCAGCCTGAAGAAGAGAAGGCTCCGGGGAGACCTTCTTCCGGCTTTTCAATACTTAAAAAGGGGCTTATAAGAAAGATGGGGACAAACTTTTTAGCGGGGCCTGTTGTGCTGGGACAAGGGGTGGTGGCTTTAAACTAAAAGAGGAGAGATTCAGACTAGATAGAAGGAAGACGTTTTTTATGCTGAGGGTGGTGAAACACCAGCCCAGGTTGCCCAGAGAGGTGGTGGATGCCCCAACCCTGGAAACATTCCAGGTCAGGCTGGACGGGCGTCTGAGCAACCTCATCTGGTTGAATATGTCCCTGCTCATTGCAGGGGGGTTGGACTAGATGGCCTTTAAAGGTCCCTTCCCACCCAGACCATTCTGTGATTCCATGATAAGCAGAACAGCCCTTACCGCTTCTTCCCACCTCATCTGCCGGCAGGAGCTCACTGCTGGGAGGAGTGGGAGATCTGTGGAGATCCCCACGCTGGCTGTGCTAACTCCTTCATGGTTGGGCAGGAGTCCATCTCTGTGCTTCCGCGCTTTCCTGCTGGGTGTGGAGGAGGGACCGTGGTGGGGTTTAGTGGCCGGTGGCTGATGTGGTGGGAAGGGTCTTTGCCAGAGATGCTTACTCCTGCAGGCAGGCTTAACCTTCCCTTCCCCTTGTCTGGCAGCTGAAGGGGTACCCACCCTCCAAGTGCCCCGAGGAGATCAACCACATTCTGAGGATCCTCAACCTGGAGGACAAGCGCCACTCTCTGACCAAGGCACTCTCCGGTGGCATGAAGCGCAAGCTCTCCATTGGCATCGCCCTCATTGGGGACTCCAAGGCAAGCAGCTGCGGTGGGGCGCACCTCAAACGTTTCTCCTTGGGGCCAACGTAGGCCCTTTGGGTGGCTCTGAGGCTGTCCCTCACCTGTGGTGAACCAGTGGGAGATGCAGGGACAGTGAGGAGGGGGCAGAAGCACCTCTACAAAGGGGGACAACTCTGAGGACAACGCCTTGAGGCTACAGTGCAGCTCTGCTGCCTGTAAGCTGCTCCCCCAAGCAACATCATCACATGCGTGTTGGGAGGTCAAGGCTCCTTCTGGGCTCTGGGGTTGCCCCCTGCTGCGCTGCTGTGCATCTTCCAGCCCCTTTTTGAGTGGCACCCATCTCCTGTGTGCAGGTGGTGATGCTGGATGAGCCGACGTCAGGGATGGACCCAGCCTCTCGCCGGGCCACATGGGACCTCCTGCAGCAGCAGAGGAGCAACCGCACCATCCTGCTGACCACCCACTTCATGGATGAGGCTGACCTGCTGGGGGACCGCATAGCTATCATGGCCAAGGGCGAGCTGCAGTGCTGCGGCTCCTCACTCTTCCTCAAGCGTAAATATGGTAAGGGAGGAGCAGGCAGGCTATGCTTGAGGTCTTCTTCTTGCCAGGGAGAAGCAGAAGGGGGATATAGGGCAGGGAGGGAGCACTGCTCCTTGTCCGATGGCTGCTTGCTCCTTGTCGTGCTGTTCTGCTGCTTCTGAGGGCCATCCCCACACTCGCTCCTGCACCGTGTCCATAGCCCAGGCAAAGCCATCCATGCTCTGCAGTGCCTTAGCATCCCTCTCCGCTCCGGAAGGCCGGGGCCGGGCTGGGCTGCGATTTACCCTCCTCTCCCTTCTCTTGTGGCTCTGCCCAGGGGCAGGATATCACATGGTGATGGTGAAGGAGCCCTACTGTAACCTGGGGGAGATCTCCCGCCTCATCTGTCAGTACGTGCCCAACGCCACCATGGAGAGCAATGCCGGGGCAGAGCTGTCCTTCATCCTGCCCAAGGAGAGCACCCACAGGTAACGGCATCGTCCCCTGCTTTCCCTCCCCAGTTGGGTCCCTCCACTGGCACGCACTGCTGTCATGGGCTTGCTGGAAAGGGGAGCTGCTCTCTGCATCTTCTGGGAAGGTACAGGAAGAGGCACAAGAAGCCCGTGGCTGCATTGCTGGTCTTGGAAAATTGGGTTTGGTTCCTCCTTTCACCGCTGTCCTCCCCTGTGTCTGCTGGCACATGGCTCTCGTGTCCCCTTGTCCACCGTGTCACTGCCCGTGCAGCAACTGCATGGGAGAGCGCTGGTTGCTGATAGCTGTGATGGCTGCAGTGTGGAGGGGGGCGCAAACGAGGCAGGTTGATTTGGCTCTGAAATCAAATGTATGGATAACTGAGGCTGTGGTGAGAAAGAGCAGAAAACGAAGCCCAGAAGCTGCTCTCCTGGGGCGGAGGGTGGTGCTGAGTGCTGTGGGCATCCCTGGAGCTGGCTGCGGGGCTCAAATCAGCTGCAGGACCGATGCCCGGAGGGTCTTACCCTCTCGCGAGCGGCAGCATCTAATGCCTCGCTTCTCCATTCAGGTTTGAGGCCCTGTTCACGGAGCTGGAGCAGAAGCGGGAGGAGCTGGGCATCGCCAGCTATGGTGCCTCGGTCACCACCATGGAGGAAGTCTTCCTGAGGTAGGCGGGAAGGAGGCTGGCACCAGTGGGGTGTCATCTGGTCTACCAGTCCCCGTGCACTTCGGTGACAGCAGTGTCCTACACAGCCCTCCAGGGCACGCGATGGGTTTTGTCTCTTGGGTTTGGCTTCCCCAGCTCAGAACAGCTTGATCCTGCCTGGGTCCGCGTTTCTTCACCTGTTTTCCTTCCTGGCACAGGGTTGGGAAGCTGGTGGACTCCAGCATGGATATCCAGGCCATCCAGCTGCCTGCTCTCCAGTACCAGCATGAGAGACGCTCCAATGACTGGGCCATGGATGACTCCAGCAGCCTGAGCGGCATGACAGATATGACAGATGACAGCGGAGCGCTCATTACGGAGGACTGCTCCAGCATCAAGCTCAATACCGGCGTGAGTGCTGGGGCTGTTGGTGCAATGGGAACGCGGAGAGGGGACGTGAAGGGGGGTTTTGGAGCAGGGTTACCGGATGGAGCCTCCCCTGTGGCTGGTCTTGTTCTGTGTGGTTTGGAAGATCAGCATCTTTAGGGCAAATCATTTTTAGGATTGTTGGGGTTGGTCATTGCCAGCCTTTTCATGTTGATCTTGAGGTCTACAGAGGTGCTTTTGAAGGTGTCAAAAGGGGTGATCCAAAGTGATTTTCACCCGCCGTTATGACATCATTTGGGCTTTCCAGCAGGGAGATGAGAAAACCCATCTTCCTTCCCTTGCTAGGCTTGTGTTTCGGATCCCTGACAGCCCTTCATGGCCCACCACCTGGGTGCCTGTGATAAATTTCCCTGTGTTTCTCAAGGGCACGTCTCAAAGGCAGAAGGGGAGAAAGATGTTCATGTGTTTAAAAAGCAAAGAAGATGCTTACAGGGGCCAGGCTGGGAGCTCCCAGGCGTCTCAGCCTGGTTGCTTTGGCAGGCAGCCGTGTTGCGGTAATCCTGTTTGTGAACCTCAAATGCTGAGAGGTGGAGGAAGGTAAAGGTCATGGCTGAAGCTGCTTTTAACGCCTGAAATCCCAAAGTGACTGTGTCCCGTCAGGAAGCCGTAGAGTTTGATGGGTTGACCTGCTGTGCTGGAGTCAAGCAGCTGCCCTGCTATTGCCTTTACAGGCTGGGCTGGAGAGCAGGCTCTGCTGTGGGCTTGTGGGCAGGATGGGGAGATGGTTTTAGGAGCGTTCTCCCCACCAGCTGCGTGGGGTGATGTGGCCGGTGGGGCTGTCTGCAGCTGGCCCTGACCTGACTTCTCCCCTCCCAGTTCTACCTGTGCTGCCAGCAGTTCTACGCCATGTTCATGAAACGAGCCATGTACAGTTGGCGCAACTGGAAGATGGTGGCAGCGCAGTTCCTCGTGCCTCTGATCTTCACTGCCTTTGCCCTCATCGTGGCCAAGACCTTCCCGGGACCCAGGGACTCCTCCCTGCTGAGGCTGACACTGGAGCCCTATGGCCAGACCATCGTGCCTTTCTCCGTCTCGGCTGCCTCGGGTCTGTCGCAGAGGTTGGCAGAGCAGTACGTGGAGCTGCTGGACGCCCAGCGACAGTCACCGCTGGAGGTGCTGGGTGAGGGTTCACGGAGCACCCATGGAGCAGGCGATGCCCAGTGGGGTGTGCAGGAGCCACAGGCTTCTCCTGCCAGGGCCCTTGGTGTAGGTGGCTCAGGTCCCCGCTGCAGCATATCTGACCTTGTGTCCTGTCCTGCATGGGAAAGTCCCACAGTTGGCAGTGATCTCTCCAACTTTGCATTTGTGGCCACCATCGGGGCTAGGGTAGGGCACCCGGGATGGGGCTGCTTGGGGTTCTTTTCCGGTTGGCCCCAGTTAGCTCTCATGTGATGGAGCCTGCTCGTAACTGCCGCGGTGTTTGGCAGGTGGCCTGGAGGAGTACCTCATCTCAAGAGCCTCTGAGGAAGGGGGAGCCTTCAACGAGCACTACATCACAGCCGCCTCCTTCGAAGGAGCTGGGAACCGCACGGTGGCCACCGCACTCTTCAACAACCAGGCGTATCACTCACCCGCCACGGCCCTTATGCTGGCCGACAACGCTGTCTTCAGGGCACTGGCGGGCCCCAACGCCTCCATCACGGTCACCAACTACCCTCAGCCCCGCAACATCACTGAGAAGGCCAAAGACCAGCTCATGGAGTACGTCTGATGGCACAGAGCTTGCTTTCCTGCGCGGGCTCGTGACTTCCATGGGTGCAGATTGGCTTGGTTGTACTGGTGTCAGTGGAGGAGCCAGGCTGGAGCTTCTCAGACCCACACGTAGCTGTGATTGTGCTCAGGAGGTCAGGAGAGCAAAGCTGTGTAGATGACGTACCTGCCTGAGCCTGGCAGCCATGCTGCCCCATGCACATTTCTCAGTGCATGGTTGGGTATTCCCTTCTAGACACTGGTTGGGGTTGGTTTTCCCTGGTTGCTCAGAGCGGAGGGGGCTGTATGACCATACACGTCACAAAGTCCTGCATCCCGGGTCTCTGAACCTCAGCTCTACCAGAGGGGACGTGCATGGGACCTCCCAAAGGCAGGGTGGAGCTTTGTGGTCTGCTAGGAGGGCTATGGGGTGGAGATGCTCGTCTTACTGCGATATGCTTTTATTGTGAGGTGATTTCTTCTGCGTGCTGGCTGGCTGGGCGAGTGTGGCCTCCACAAGAAACATGGCGTGGGTGTGCTGTCCCCACATAGCCTCAGCATTGGTCTGGCGAGCTGTCCCTGTCCTAACCTGCCCCACTGCTCTCCCCACAGAGGCCAGACTGGGTTTGCCATTGCCATCAACTTGCTGTACGGCATGGCCTCGCTCGCCAGCACCTTCGCTCTGCTGCTGGTCAGCGAGCGGGCCATCAAAGCCAAGCACGTCCAGTTCGTCAGTGGCGTCTACGTGGTCAACTTCTGGCTTTCTGCCCTGCTCTGGGACATCATCAACTTCCTCATCCCTTGTGCTCTGATGCTGGTGAGTCACGCCTGACACCCTCCTGTCCTCCCCTTGGGTGGGAGCTCCGGGTGCTGCTCCTCTGGGAGATCTGGGATGTGTGTGGGTGCAGGGAAAAGGATGAAGCCACCTGGCTCTGGCATTGTCTCAGTTACTGGAAAGGCCTAGCAAGAAAGCTGTCCTGTGGTCCTGCCAGAAAGTGGGCAGTGGCCAACAACTGGGTCAGTTGGCTGCAGCCTCTGGTACCTGGACACTTGAGTGTGGGCACTAGAAAAACTCCAATACACGGGAGCATGGAGAGGAATTCCCTGGATCTGCCCTTCTGCATCCCAGTCTGCAGAAAGAGGGCTTCCCTTGGGGACAGGCATGGGCTGCTGGTAGGAACCATCTGGGAGGGGTTATCTTGGTCCATGTGCTGTTGCTATTACCTTGCTGCCTGGGCCCTTGAAGCAAGGTGGCATCACTTGCAGTCAAGACAGACGTGTTGTTCTCGCCTTGCTGTGCCCCAGGTGATATTCCAAGCCTTTGATGTGCAAGCCTTCACCCAAGACAGCCACCTCGTTGATGTCATGCTGATCTTCCTCCTTTATGGCTGGGCCATCATTCCCCTCATGTACCTCCTCAGCTTCTTCTTCTCAGTGGCGGCCACAGCCTACACCCGTCTCACCATTTTCAACATCCTCTCCGGCACGGCCACCTTCCTCGCGGTCACCATCATGAGCATTCCAGGTGGGTTGCTGCCCTCCGTGCCTGCCCAGCGCTGCACCCTGCTGTCACCAAGAAGATCCAGCCCCCAGGGGGACTCTCACTCCAGGGCTGTCCCCACACTAGTGAAAAATGCAGTGACAGTTCATTCTCACCCATGAAACATGACAGAATTTGTTGGTTTTCCTGCTGAACTTGGAAGCGTCAGGGTCTTTCTCTAAAACCACCTAGCTCCAACCTGTTGATCCTCCTGTGCTCCTCTTTCAGAGTTGGGCTTGGTGGACCTCTCCAAAACCCTGGATAAAGTCTTTCTCGTCTTACCCAATTACTGCTTGGGCCAATGCATCAGTGACTTCTACCAGAACTACGAGTTCATTCAGTTTTGTACCTCTTCTGTTGAAGCCATCTTCATCTGCAAGGCGTTCAGTGAGTCTCTGTGTTGGTCCTCATCTGTCTGTCCAGGCCATCCCAGCGTAGCCGCGCTGGGGGGAGTCTCTGTGGGGTGGGTGCTGGAGCTGAGCAGTATCATGGAACCTCTAACCCAACCTGGGCAGTAGCTCCAGGTACTGTTTCAAAGCAAAAAACTGGGCAGTGTTTGACACTCATAGGTAATCCAATTAAGGAATCTTTTCCTTGCTAATGAATTGGAGGAAAATGTGGGCTAGGGGAAGTTCATAGGCAAGTAAAGAAATCCCGGTCCCAAGAGTGACTCGATCTCCACTTTGTGCCTCCTCTGGGCATCTTCTGCCAGATCATTCCCTCCAGACCTGAATCCTCTTGTGGGAAGTGTTGAATAGAGCTGTGGGCCGGGAGCCCAGTGTGGGCTGGGATGGAGATGAGTGTTGGAAAGAGCTGTGGGCTGGGAGCCCAGTGTGGGCTGGAATGGAGAGGAGCCTGGCAAAGCTTTGGGATGGAGAGGAGCCTGGCAAAGCTTTGGGCTCACAGCTTTCTCTGGAGCTTATCTTCCCCTCTCCAGAGTGTGGATTGATCCAAGTCTCATTTTGTTCCATCCCTGCTTAGATATCAGTTATCAGATGAACTACTTCTCCTGGGAGACGCCTGGGATTGGACGATACCTGACCTCCTTGACCGTCCAGGGTTTCTCCTTTCTCTTCCTCCTTTTCCTCATTGAGACAAACCTTCTCTGGAGACTGAGAACTTTGGTCTGTGGCATCTGCAGGCGGCGGAAATGGGTGAGCTGAAGTGTGTGGGAGGGACAAGTAAGGTGCCCTCCAAGCCAAGCCCAGGCGTCCCTGTGAGTTGGAGACAGGTCGGCTTCTCCTAAATCTGAGGCCTCTAAATCCAAAACCTGGAGCATGTTGCTTGGAGGGCCAGATCCTGTTGAGTGTATGGGCTGGCAAAGGGTGTGAGGTGTCCGCAGAGGTGACTGATGAAAGGGAGGAATCCTACCTGGGTTTGGGGACACTGGAGGAACCCACAGCAGCCAGGTGGCAGAGTGTTTTTCCTCCCCTGTTTTTAGGTGGCTCTGCTGAACAGGGTGTCTGTGCTGCCAGAGGACCGGGATGTGGCGGATGAGAGGAAAAAGGTTTTGGAGTCACCACCCGAACTGCTGTCATCTCTCAGCAGCCCTCTGGTCATCAAGGAGCTCACCAAGGTGAGGAGAGCATGGCCCTTCCTGAGCATCCTGCTGCCGGCTGAGCCGTGGTCCCCATGGGGCTGGTAAAGCCACCGCTTGCCTTGGTGTGCCCTCAGGCACTTGGCACGTGTGGTGACTGGCATGGTTTGTGCTTTGGTCTCCACCAGGTCTATGATAGCCGGGAGTCCCTGCTGGCGGTGGACAGGATCTCCTTGGCGGTCAGCAAAGGGGAATGCTTTGGCCTTCTCGGCTTCAATGGAGCGGGCAAAACCACCACCTTCAAGATGCTGACTGGTGACGAGAGCATCACGTCGGGGGACGCCTTTGTGGATGGTCACAGCATTCTGGCCAACATCAAGAAGGTACTGAGGGGAGGAGGGTGGCATTACAAAGAGTCCTGCACCTGCGTAGGCTGGACCGTCTTGCAAGTGCCTCTGAGGAGGACACAGTTGCAGTTGCCAGGGGTCGAGGTAATATCCCAGGGACGTTGCGTCCTTGTCTGGCCCAGCTCTCTGTTATCTGGCCACCTGGTCCCTCTCCACTGGGACAACAGAGATGTAACAAAAGGAAGCCAAACCTTGCGAGGGTGGCAAACCCTTCGTCAAAGGGCTTAGCTCCATAGTTGGAAATGTGAAAAATCATAGAATCGTGGAATGGTTTAGGTTGGAAGAGACCTTAAAGACCACCTAGTCCCCCCCCCCTGCCCTGGGCAGGGACACCTCCCACCACACCAGGTTGCTCCAAGCCCCATCCAACCTGGCCTTGAACCTCCAGGGATGGGACAGCCACAGCTTCTCTGGACAACCCCGGCCAGGGGCTCACCACCCTCACAGCCAGGAATTTCTCCCCAATATCTCATCTAAATCTCCCCTCTTCCAGTTTGAAGCCATCACCCTCGTCCTATTACTTCAGGCCTTTTATCAGATCATGATGTCTCTAAAATATGGGTCAAACCTTTCCAGACCCCTCCTAGAGGTCTGCTTGCTGGGAATTGCCCCCTCCCTTTGGAAAAACAAGAGATGAGCAGAGGGCAGGCTTTCAGTTCAAGCTCTGGGTTCCTCCACCACTGTCAGCCCCCGACAGCACCGGGCAAGGAGAACATGGGAAGGGTCTACCCTGAAATCATGGTCCTGCTTGCTTCCTCCCGTGGGAATCTGACTTCTGTTGGGCTTTTGTCCCTAGAGGAGGCCAGGACATGGGGAAGGTACAGACCCTCCAGTGCTTTCCTTCTCCTAAGAGCCTGAGCCACTTGAAATGGCCCCTCGCAGTGATGAACCAGCTTGGGAAACGCAACGTGAGACCACGCAGTGTCTGTCCCGAGGCGCACTGTGTGCGTCCAGCCGCACCAGACCGGCTGCTCCAGCAACGGGGGAATTTCCCACTGGTTTCACCTCCCATTTTGGAGCTGCAGCTCAGTCCCCGTCGCTTTGAGTGAAAACCTCGCAGAGGTGCAGCAAAGCCCTGCGGGTGCCAAGGCACCTTCTGGCTTGGGCTCCTCCATGCGGAGACCTGCCTGCGAGCTAATCCCCATTGGGTTCCTCTCACCCCAAGGTCCAGCAGCGGATCGGCTACTGCCCGCAGTTTGATGCCCTGCTGGACCACATGACGGGCCGTGAGACCCTGAGCATGTACGCCCGGCTGCGGGGCATCCCCGAGCGCTACATCGGCAGCTGCGTGGAGAACATGCTGAGAGGGCTGCTCCTGGAGCCCCACGCCGACAAGCTCGTGAGGACCTACAGGTGAGAGGAGGCGCCCCATGCCCTCTACCCCTCATCTTGTGGGGCTCTCCCTGTGCTCACACCACTCTATCCCCGTTCCCACCTCCTTTTCGCAGCGGTGGTAACAAGCGGAAGCTGAGCGCTGGCATTGCCCTCATCGGCGGTCCCCCCGTGATCTTCCTGGATGAGCCCTCCACCGGCATGGACCCTGTGGCCCGGCGTTTGCTCTGGGATGCAGTGACACGGACGCGCGAGTGTGGCAAATCCATCATCTTCACCTCCCACAGGTGACGCTTTTCCAGGCAGGGCGTGGCATGAGAGATTGGGGAGCGGCCAGAAGGGTGGTGGGGTCCAAGGGATGGACCAGAGCCCGATGGGTGGGTGCTGCCTGCAGCCAGCAGCGTCTGGCTTTACCCTCCTCCGAAAGCCCGGCGAGGGGGGAATCCACC
Source organism: Chionis minor (assembly GCA_013398295.1). Taxonomy (NCBI): domain Eukaryota; kingdom Metazoa; phylum Chordata; class Aves; order Charadriiformes; family Chionidae; genus Chionis; species Chionis minor. Next base: position 145,492 of record VZSF01010768.1, read on the forward strand.
TCCAACCCCTTCCCAGAAGCTTCTGCTGTTCCATCTCAGTGCTCCTGCCCTGCTGAACAAGTCCTCTTCTGTCCTGCAGCATGGAGGAGTGCGAGGCCCTGTGCACGCGGCTGGCCATCATGGTGAACGGGCAGTTCAAATGCCTGGGCAGCCCCCAGCACCTGAAAAGCAAGTTTGGCAGCGGCTACACCTTGCTGGCCAAAACGCGGAGCGAGGAGGAGGGCGAGCTGCAGGCCTTCAAGGCCTTCGTGGAGAAGACTTTCCCAGGTACCGCGAGCTGCTGGAGCGGGTGTCTTCCGAGGGAGAGCTCCTGGTGGTTGTGAGCTCCAGGGAGTTTCCTAACTCAGTGCCTCCCCTTACTCATCTCTCCCAGGCAGCGTTCTGAAACACGAGCACCAGGGCATGGTACATTATCACTTGACCAACAAGAACCTCAGCTGGGCACAGGTAAGGGGGCGCTGGAGCAGGTCCCGGCCCTTCGCAGCCCTATTCCTGCCCCTTCGCATGCTCCTGATGCCTTTGCTTTCACGCTCGGCTCATCTTCCTGTTCTCCCAGAGCCAGTCTCTGTCCAAAATCCAGGAGATTTACAAAAAATGAGCTAATGAAAAAGTGGGTTTCTCCCTGACCCTTTCCCACTTCCTGGCAGGTCACCCGCATGTATGGCCACGGACCCTCTTGAATCCCAGCCCAGGGACAGACATATTAAAAACCCTTAAATATATATGTATATGTATATTGATAGTTTTTTATATATATAGTAGAGAACTGTCTGTACGTAGTGTACATATATTTTTATATATAGTGTACACCTATATGTAGCTTTTGTATAGATCTGTATACTACGTACTGTGTATATAGTGTATACTATATATAGTTTTATATATGTGTTCTGTATACTCTCTATAAAGTATATATAGTATAGAATATGTAATATACAGTATATAGTACATATATACTGTATGTATATGTACTATGTGTAGTACATATATACATACTATATATGGTATATATAGCATATAGAGAGTGCATAGTATGCAGTTATATATAAAAACTATATATAGTTACATACTGTATATAAAAACTGTATACTATGTACAGATAGTTATATATAATATATAGGTTTTTAATTTTATATATATGTCTTTTGCATATATAATATATTGAGCAAAAAGCTTGGACCCAGGGCTATAAAAAAGGCCGTGTGTATATATATCTATCACATATAAATGTAAAAAAAATATATATAAACCATAAATTTTTAAATGGGGTCAGGCACTCAGCTAAATAACCCATCTCCTGGCTTCCCACCACCCTCCTGCCAGGGAAGGTTTCACTCCGCTCCGGGTCTCCCTGGAGGAAAAAGCTCCCTCTGCTTGCTGAGCCGCAGCCCGCGGGGTTCTCCCACCGCCGAGGTCCCCTGCAGTAACCGCCATGTCCCATCCCTTGCAGGTCTTCGGGGCCTTGGAGAAAGCCAAAGAGAAGTACCGCCTGGAAGACTACTCGGTGAGCCAGATATCCCTGGAGCAAGTCTTCATGAGCTTCACTCGCTTCCAGCACTACACAGAGGACAGAGGGAAATGAGCTGAAGCCCCCAGTGGTGCCCTTCGTCACGGACTGGCCCTGCTGCCTATACATAGTATACATAGAGACAGTAATTTATATATCGGCGTGTCTTAAATAATGTATAAATGTAAGAAACTTTTCACCGGGGAGGGGGGGGGAGCGGATGGCGGCATGCTTCCTGCCGTCAGGAACACCGGTGGGGTGTGTGTGCATCGCTGCCACTCGCCGGCCTGCCTTCCCAGCAAAAAAAAACCCCAAACACACACGAAAAAAAACACAACATCCAAGCCCCCAAAAAAAGCAGAGGCAAGCCTGGATGGGTGGAGATGGGGGTTGGGACTGAGCTGGTGGAAGGGGAGCGGGATGTTCTCCCCAAACCGCGCGCGGTGTCGTCCCCCTTCCCTGTGTCCCTCTTCCCTGCCCAACGCTCGTGCCCGTCAGGCCACTGGTTCGGGGGCTTCGCCCGCATGTCGACGTGTATTGTTAGGTGGTTTGCTCGTGGTTTAACAAGGAGGCTGTCAAATAGCTTAGATCCAAACCCGTCGCTGGGTTAATTAGGTTGTGGTTGCCCCTAGAAGCGCTTTGTGTCTAGCTGGGACAAGACAAGCTTCCCGTCGGAGGCTCTGTCGCCTGTAACCTCATGGACAAGGCTGTCTCCTCCCGCCCGGGGGTGGAGGCACGCCTGGCCGGAGGAGAGCTGGGAGAGCTGTGTGGGAAGGAGGAGGTGGCCATGGAGAAATGCCCAGAGCTGGCCCCATGGTCCAACACGCGCTGGGCTCGGCGGCGGAGCCAAGTGCTGGGGCCAAAGGCGGCAGTGATGGGGGGGGGATGCGAGATGTCATGGGTTGCCTGGGGATGCTGCTGGGCTCCCTCCAGCCACCGTGACGAGGTTTAAGCAGCAGCACTGCCCTGCATTCCCAGCCCCACTTTTGAAGGCCAGCAATGCGCTCACTGCACCCGTGTCCTGACACTCCACACGCCTCCGGCCCGTGTCCCCCTCCTCGTCCCTGTCCCCAGCCATGGGGAACGCTGCTGGGCACCAGACCTGCCTGTGCCGAGCCGGAGGCAGCAACTGGGGTTTCTTTTTTCTGGCGTTTCCCAGGGGTTGGGTTGCTTTTATTTTTTTTATTTTTTTGTTTGTTTGTTTTAAATCTGTGTTGATTCTTGTCTGTCCTTAACTAGTCCCTGTGTCACCTGGCAGCAGTCCCCTTCGGGCCAGCTGCTCCGCGATCAATGCAGAGCTATTTGCACTATAGTAATACACACAATTGCACATAACTAAATGAATTAATATTTATGGCGAGGGGTGCTGATTCCCTTCTCGTGATTGCATTGTCAGGGGTTGGGTTATATTTTTTGGGTTGGGTTTTTTTGTTTCGTTCCTGTGACTGACTCATTCTTTCCTGTTCCGTTTTTGGTTTAGTTTTTTTTTTTCCCCGCCCCCCCCACTTTGCCTAATGTTGTTGTTCAAAACGATGGTGCATCATGTTACTAAGAATTTCCCTGGATCTTAATGCCGTGTGGTTTTTTTTATTAATAAGCAGCCAAGCAGGTGAATGGCATCCTTGGAGCTACCAGCATGGAGGCTTTGCTCCGTGGGAGCATCCCTGCAGGCAGCAGAGCCAGTCATTGCTGGGGGCACCATGCAGTGGGAAAACCCCAGCGCCAGCCCCCTTCCTCCATGCAGTGCCTGGAGCCCCCCAAAAAGTGCTGGGACACCCAGTAGCTGGCTTTTTTTTTTGGAAGTGGGGATATGGCAGATGCAGCAGAGCTTCTGGGGCTTTGTCTGGGGTGGGGAGCAGTGGGGGTCAAGGCCAAATTGGCACAGGCTGGCAGCACCCTGAGCACAGTGGCAGCACAGGACAGCTGGGACACCCCCTTTCCACAGCCCGTTGGGGTACTGGTGACACCCCCTCCTCTCCTCCCAAAGGCTTCGTCCAGTGGCCGGTGGCAGTGTGTCCCCTGCCACTGGGGGGGGGCGGGGAGCTGGCCCTGGCACCCCCCTTCCTGCAGCTTTACCCAGCTGCACACTGCAGCCTGACTCTCCCCCCCAGCCAGGGTGCTCAGCCCCTGCCCACAGCACCCACAGCTGCCCAGCTGTTCCCCCCTAATCCCAAACGCCCACCTGAGGCAGCACCAGCCCTGTCTGAGCACAGGGATATGAGCCAGCACCGGCGTAAGGATGCAGCTCCAAGGCCAGGGAGATGCTCCAAGCCCTTTGCCCTCCAGAGCAGCGTAGTACCTGCTGGGCCAGGACTCTGCTGCAAGCATCCCCGCCTCCACAGGGATGCTCCGCTCCATGCCAGCCCCAGGGCCTGAAGTCGCGTCCCAGCCACTTCACCTTCTCCTGCAAACACATCCTCCCCATCCCACCAGCATCTCTCCACGGGCAGTTTCAGCGCTTTATTGCCTGGCGGTCCTGCTACAGCACCCCGCTGTCCTCCCCCTGGCTACGGCCACAGGGGCTGGATCTGCTCCCTTGTCCCCAGCTTAGCACCGCAGTGTCCCTGGGAGCTGGAGGCTGCAGGAGCTGCAGCGGTCCGAGAACTGGCACTTAAGGAATCCTGGCTGGGGCCGCACGCTGCTCCTCCACGCCGGGTGCAGAGCTGGGGCATGCGGCCAGGCATGGCTGTGGTCCGGTCCCACTGGCCTCGCTGGGCTGGCAGCGTGGGTCACTTGATTTCGGTCATCATTGCTTGAAAATGTGGTTTTACAATACCACCGATTCTGGGTTCTGACAAAAAAAAACAACCCCCAACCTTCCTTCCCTTTTAAGAGCAGTTCTCGATTTTGGCCAGAAATTGCTGTGCCCACCACTCCTCCAGGTCGATGGGAACAAAGTCTGGAAGAGAGGGGAGAGCATAGCAGAGCAGCTGGAGCAGAGCTCCGGGTGCTCCCCCCGAGCCACACCATTTGCCACTGGGGGGGAAGAAAAACCACAACAAAGAAAAAAAACCCAAAAAAAAGTAAAAAAATGCCATCCCAAAGTTTCCCCCGTGCCATGCCCTGTCCCTGAAGGGCCAGGCTGGGTTTACAGGGACCTTCTCTTCTTGGGGACTTCTGGGCCACCACAGGAGCCCCCAGGCTGCGTTCACAGCCCTTGCTCCAGCTGCCATCAGAGAAGCGCGTTGTCCCCGTCCCCACTTCACTCCAGCTTGGTCCTGCTGGACCCCGGCAGAGGCAGGTCCCCACAGCAGGACCTGGGGAGCTCCTCTCTGAACCCACCTTGGCACTGGAGAAGGCAGGATGTCCACAGGAGTCATCACCCAGGCGCCCTGCTTGCTCGGGCTCCTCCAACCGGGCACGGTGGGACGTCCTCACCACAGCACCAGCGACCAGCTGCCCCCCAGCACCCCCCCAACCAGCCTCAAGACCGGCAGGACAGACCCACCCCAGCCCCTCTGTCACATCCAGCACTGGGATCATCCTCCTTCTTCCCATCGCAGCCTGGCTGAGTCCGCACCAGCTCATCGCACCCATGAGCCCAACGCAGCCCTGAGCACCTCGACTGCTTCCCACTTACTTTTCAGTCCAGGGTTGGGGGTTTTCTCTACGTACTGCACGGGGCCGCAGCTGCTCTCCCCGCTCCGGCTGCCGTCCAGCTGCTGCTCTACCTGCTGCCAGGCTGGCGGGAAGCAGGGGGAACAGGCAATGGATGGGTTAGGGATGGGGATTCCCAAACCCAGGGCGGGGGCTGCGGGAGAGGAGCAGGAGCTGGTGCAAAGAAGGGCAGGTAGCCAGGCTGGGGACCCCCATCTCTGCCACCGAGGTTCCCGGCGCGATGCAGCTGCCTCAGGAGGGACCCCACAAGCTCCAGCGCTCCCCGCCAGGGTGGGAGGGCGAGCGGGTGCCCGTCCCCAGGGACCCTCAGCCCTCACCTTCATAGATGAAGCGGACGTTCTCCTCATGGGCCAGTGTGTAGCACTCCTCAGTGGCCGAGACCTGCTGCGGCAGCACCTGCGGCTTCTTGCCGTTCACTCTGTTGAAGATGAGCTTCTGGGCTGGGCTGTCGAGGGAAGGCGGGGGGGACATGAAGTGGGGGGGGACACAGGACAACAAGAGGCTCTTCCCACCACGGTTTGGAGCAAGGTCAGGGGCTGCCCGGCCGCCCTGGGTTGCTCCGCCATCCACACGGTCATCCACAGCGCCCAGCTCAGCCCTGTCCCCAAGGGAGGGGACCAAAAAGAACCCCGTGTCCTGGGAGGGGAGGGGGGGGTTCCTGCGCAGAGAGGGGTGCGAGCCAGGGGAGCTCCCCCAGGGAAAAAAAAGGACCATCTCCCACCCAAACTCCAGCCCCAGCACTGGGCGCCGTCCCTAAGATAAAAAATCCGCCACTGAAAAAAAAAGAAAATCGCTGAAGTTTCAGGAAAATGGCAGCAAAATCCAGGCAGGTGGCGGGCAGGGGGACATGCCACCCTGCTGCTGTCCCCGGTTTGCTGGAGCAGCCCCAGCCCCCAGCACGTCCCCAAGGTGCCCTGGGACAAACCCCTCTGCCAACTAGGAGCAGGTCAGGCTTCCCGGGAGCTGGGATTCCCTCCCGAGAGCAGGACGCTTAAACCAGCCCCAGCCTGGAACCGGCAGAACCAGGCAGATCCAAAAAAAACCCAAAAAAACCAAAAAAAGAAATGAAAAGGTTTGAGATGAGACTTGTGGCCACGTTCAACGCAAAACTTCAGTATTTTGGCTTTTCTCCCCAGCTTTGGGGGCAGGACGTGTCTGCAACGGCCACGTTTTCCCACGGGACAAAGTCTAAGGAGCCTCGGGAGCGTAGACGGGTGACGGTTTGCGGGGCAGGTGACACAGGGGACAGGCAGCCCCTGTCCTGGAGGACGGGGGTCGGGGGGGGCCCAGCGGGCAGCAACGCACCCCCCCAACCTGCCTGGAGGAGGGGGGAGCCTGGTAGCAGCCATAGGGAAAGACACCAGGAAGGAGGAGAGGCGGGGATGGGGCTTGGGAAAGGAGCCATCCCCCTTCCCGCTGCCCGAGCCCCCCCAGCACCCACCCCCACCCCCAGCTATTTCTGTCACAAGTTGGGACTTTCACCCA